>VMDR010001645.1:0-117141 GCA_007922815.1 Macrotus californicus
CACCCCTCCACGGGAAACGCTAACAAACCCGAAAGGAAGAACGCTTCTGACGAAGCAAAATCACGGCAGGACGGAAAGAGAAGGGTGGGAACCTGACGGTGGGCAACGCTTCCCTGGATTTTGCTCCCAAGGGGAGCGTGGAAATGGGGCTCTGTGGAATGGAGAGAAGTTTTGTTTTTGAAGATCGGGCAGTAATACCTGTTTATCTGCTGATGGGAGGGGTCCCGTAGAGAGAGGAAAGGAACAGCGAGGATGAATGTGCCCTAGCAAACTTCGGGGCTGATGGGGGTATGTGGAAGGCCTAGAGTGAAGCACAAGTTTGATCCACTCATAAGTAGATATTTATTGGGCACACCCTCAGTACATCGATGAGGCACCCCCTGCCCCCTCTGACTCTAGCAAGCGGTGCTCTGACTGCCGGCTTTTCCTCGCACAGCTTCGATGGCGATGACTTCGACGACGTGGAAGAGGACGAAGGACTAGATGACCTGGAGAATGCTGAGGAGGTCAGTGCTTAGCCTCGGGCTCCTCCCTCTGTGCCCAGGCTGCCGAGTAACCTGGCCAGTGACGGTTCCCCAAGTGCCTCTGCCTCCTGCCTGTGGTCAAGCCCCTGCCACAAGCACCCCCATGAGGCTGAGCAGAGTCCAGTCGTGCGTGGGGTGTGGAGAAGCCCTACGGGGTGGGCTGCGGGCTTTTGTTCACTTGGACCACAGCCCATGGCTGCTGGGACAGTCAGTTCACTGGTGGGTGAAATGTCACCTTCATTCATTCAACACATGTGTTGGATGTTTATTACGTGCAAGGTGCTCTGCAGGGTGGGGCTGCATAGGAGCGTGGGGGAGAGTGACCTGGGATACATCTGGAGAGATAAGGGCCCAGATCAGGCAGACTTCATAACCTAAATGAAGTGGGAAACCACAAGTCTTGAATTCGGGAGTGGCATGCTCCAGTTTGCATTTAATTTTAATTTTTAAAAAGATTTTTATTTATGTTTAGAGAGAGGGGAAGGGAGGGAGAAAGAGGGAGAGAAACATGAATGTGCGAGAGAAACATTAATTGGTTGCCTCTCACATGCCCCCATCTGGAGACCTGGCCCCCAACCCAGGCACATGCCCTGACGGGGAGTGTTTGCGTTTTAGAAAGAGCATCCTGGTCTCAGAGTGAAAAGGGAATTGCGGAGGAATAAGTAAAAGAGAGAGACCAATGAGGGAACTCTCATAGTCCCGCAAGTGAGAGACCTGCAGCTTGGTCTTGGGCACTGCCGGTGTCAGTGATGAGAAAACAGACGAAAGGAGCATCTTGGTAGATTGGACACGGGCAGGAGAACGCGGGAGATGGCAAGGACGGCTCCTAGGTTTCTGGCTTGAGTAACTACGTGGACGGGTTACTCGCCTCGTGAATAAAGTAGGGCTTTCTGCCTTGTGGGACTAATGGCGGATGAAGTGCTTTGTGTCTCCTGCAGAGAATGATCCCTTGATTTTTTAGGCTAGGGAGCTGAAGCCCCTCTCTCTGAATTTTCTCCCTGCGTGGCTCTCCCAGGCACCCATTTGCTGTGTCAGAAATCTCTTCTCCATCCTTCTGCTCCCCTTCCCTTCCCATCCTGTCAGTTCTCCCTCCAGCGTGGGGTTCAGCCCTGTCCCCTTTCCACATACCTCGCGCTCAGCCTGGTTTAGCTCTTTATTGCTTTTCACCAGCATTGCTGCAGAAATGGCATTCCTGGTTTTCCTGCCTTCATTCTGATTGCTGCTCTGCTGCCAGAGCCATCCCTCTCACCTGCCAACACGATGGATTACTACCCATCTCCTAAAAATGGTCTCTTGGCTTCTTCCCTTGCTCCTACAGAGTATCCAGAGTGATCACTATAAACGTTGAGTCAAATTATGTCTCTCTTCTGCTCAGAATCTTCATCCCGTGGCTTCCCATCTCATTCAGAGGCAACACCGTAAAGATGTGCAAGGCTCTCCATGACCTGGCCACTTGCTCAACTCTGCGACCTTATCCCCTCTTGCTATCCCTGTCACGCCAGGCAGATCCCTGCCGGGGTCTTTGTTCACGCTGTTCTCTCTTCCAGAAATGCTTTCCCCCAAGATATGCTCATGCCCTGCTTCTTGCCTCCCCTATGCCTTTGTCCAGGTCACCTAATGCAGCCTTCTGTGACCACCCTATTAAAACTGCAGCGTTCCCTCCTCTCGCACCACTGCCCTGGCGCGTCCTGCCCTTGTTCTCTGTTCCCGTGCTACAGTTACATGTTAACCTATTGTTTATCTCTCTCATTGTAATATAAGCTCTACAGGGGAAGAATTTTGTATCTTACTGCTCTGTCTCCAGCAGTTAGAACACTACTTGATATGTAGTAAGCACTAAGTAAATATTTTTTGACTTAATTCTTTATTTTGAGAGTACGATTATTAAAGCTGGGGACAATGAAACAAAGAAAGGGCTTAGGGTAGAAAAAGCAACAGGAGAGAGCCTAGGCGGTGCTGTGCTTTGGCTCTTTAGAAATGTCACAGGAAAGAAGCAAGCCAGGGCGGAGCGTCTTTTAGCTCACTGAAAAGTCAGAGAAAATGGGGCCTGGGAGACACGTTCAGGGGATGAGCCACCAATGCCCGTTGCTCCCCTGGTTGCAAGTTTTTTGGGGACTTAGAGTTTAGGAGAAAAAAATTAAAGATGCACACTTGAGAGGGGAGAAAGGTGTAGGTGTGCTCCAGAGAGAGCTTGCCAACATCATTCTTTATTACAGAATTTAGCCCTGGCTGGTGCGCCTCAGTGGATTGAGTACCGGCCTGTGAACCAAAGGGTCGCCGGTTCGATTCCCAGTCAGGGCACGTGCCTGGGTTGTGGGTCAGGTCCACAGTAGGGGGTGCGTGAGAGGCAACCACACGTTGATGTTTCTCTCCCTCTCTTTCTCCCTCCCTTCCCCTCTCTCTAAAAATAAATAAATGAAATCTTAAAAAAAAAAAAAAAGAATTTATTCTCCTGCCTACAACCATATATGCACCTTTGCTGTAGTATTGCTCCACATTCTCTCCCTCCTCTGTCCTTTGGACATGCCATTCAACCTGCCTGGAATGCCCTTCCCATCCTCCTTGGCTTGGGAACTCCTGCTGATTCTTCTAGACTAGCTCAAGTCTCATCTCCGGACTGTCTTCCCGACCCCCTGCATGACTTAGGTGTCCCCGTCTTCCTGGCCACTTTGCTGCACATGTGCATGTCTTCAAAGCGCCTGCTGTTCAGTTGACTCTTGTCTCTTCCCAGACCCTGAGTTTTCTGAGAGCAGAAACTCTTAGCTCTTCTGACGTCTGGCGTGTGACCGGTGCTTAATAAGTAATTGTTAGACACACGGGTATGTGCCTATGTGAAGACGTCTGGCGTGTTTCTGCCCTCACTCTGACTTTTTAGCCCCTTGGCCTTGGATGCAGTTGTCCTGTCTGAAGATGCGATGCTTGTCTTCACTTTCTGCCAAGGGTGACTCGTCACCTGTGCTCAAGGACTTCTTCACGTGGTGCTGGCGTTCCCGGGTCGCTCCACCGCTGGGCCCTCTGCTTCTCTCCTGGACGAGGCAGCTGGCTTTGGGGTCCCGATCATGGTTCTATTCTTTTGCTGGGCCTGAGACTTGGGCCAAGTCAGCTATCTCCCCAGGCCTCTAAAGTGGCGCTGTAGTCCCTGCCTCATAAGGTCACGTGAGGGTTAAATAAGGTGCCAGTAGGGCAATTGCAAGATCGCCAGCACGTAATAAGCAGTGGTGGTTATGGTCATTGTCCCTGCCCCTCTCCCTCACAATAACGCACCCTGAGCTTTTCCCTCTTTCTGCCTTGGTGTCCAGGAGGGCCAGGAGAATGTGGAGATCCTCCCCTCCGGAGAGCGACCGCAGGCCAACCAGAAGCGAATCACCACACCATATATGACCAAGTACGAGCGCGCCCGCGTGCTGGGCACCCGCGCCCTCCAGATCGCGTGAGTGTGTGCCCCTCCTTGTCCCTTCTACCCGCCCAGCCACAGCGCACCTCCAGGTGACTGGTGGGGCCCAGCACGGCACTGAGGAACGGACTCTCCTGCTTTCACAGGCTGAGTGAGGGGGGCTCTTTCCCTGTGGGCCAGGCGGTGTGCTAGACCTTTGCCCTCCGGGAGTCTGATCCAAGGGGAACTAGCACGTGAGCGTCTAAGAAGTCAAGTAACAGCACAGCAAAAGTACAGAACTTGGTGACTGCCTCTCGGGTTAGTGAGGACAAAAGTGCTGTGGATTCGGACGCCCCAGACCATTGTGGGTCAGTTCATGCGGGGGGCTGTGTCAGTCCCCATCGGGCTGGGGTCCTTGATGTGGGAGGTCGACTGTGGCCAGCTCCGAGGACAGGAGAGCCCTGCACGTAGAGGCCGTGTTAGAGACGTGCAGGAACAGTGGTGGACTTCTGGGGATTTGAAATTGGCAACCTTTCCTTTCTCTTTCACATTGGGAACCAGTTAAAGAATAACAACAAGATCCAGGAGATAGTCGTTGGATAGGCAGAGGTCGGACTTTCTGGTGAGTGTGCGCTCAGGCATCCAGAGGCTGTGTCTGCAGGGCAAGCCTGCCTTCCGAGGTCATGGGCTTGTGAAGGCGCCCTGTCTGCAGGCGGGTAGCTTTGAGAAAGCAGGGACTCTCAAAACAGCTAGGCCACACATGTGGCTTTCCCCCCAGGTTCCCGTGTCAGGTAAGGTCCTCCTTCGTCCTGGGGAGGAGTGAGTCGAGAGACAGAGGGAGGGCAGCTGTGGTCCTGTCGCTGTCACAGAAGGTCTCCGAGGGAAACCGGAGGCTGAGGAAAGGAGTCCGACCCAGAGTTCTCACAAGCTGGTGTGGGAAATGGTGGTTATCTGGAAGTCGGGTTGCTTCAGGTGGGGCGTGGTGGGAGACAGACTGAACGAAAGCTGGGGCTGGCTTGTGGAGGTGGGTGTGCTGGACGGGTGGTGACGCCAAATCTGTGCACTCGTCTCCCTGGTTGTCAGTCAGCGTTGGACTGGATCGCCAGTCCCGTGGGTGGAGGTGACCGCCATGTCCACCTCGGTAAGAGGTTTCACAGTTGAGCAGCGCTGTTCCTCGCTCGTTCTGCGGCAGTGGACCTCTGGCCGGCCTGGTGGCATTCCCTGCTGGTCTAGGAGAAGACCAGCACTCTGTGTGATAATTTTGGTATCCCTGGGGTCCGGGTCCTCCAGGCCTGCACCGTTGATTATGGGAGCTACTAGCTTCATGTGGCCATTTAAATTTAAGTAAAAAGCTCAGCTCTTTGGTCTCATTAGCCACATTTCACGTACTCAGTAGTCATCTGTGGCTGCGACTTCTTCCATAATGGGTAGTGCAGACAGAGGACATTGTCATTGTTGCAAATTATTTTATTGGTGCTCTAGTGCTCCTCTCTGCTAAAAGTGACCCGGCAAAAAGAGTGATTCATACATTCTTTTTCAAACAAGTCGCCCAATTGTGTGCAAGCAAGGTGCAGCCTTTCAACACTGAGTAGGTGCTGTGCTTGCTCCTGTTGGGGACGGGAAGGTAATGAGACGCAGTCTCCCTGTCCTCCAGGTGCTTATCGCCTCGTGGGGAGGTGGACCCCTTCACAAATATCGCGACCTCAAGGCAGGCAGCTGTGGTGCTGTTTGAGAGATGCTGGAAGGGGAGAAGGGAGTAATTGCAGGGGTGATGGGAAAGCCCCAGGAGGAGGTTAGAGTGCAGGTGGTCAGGGAAAGGGAGGTGGCTTAACGGTACCCAGGGGACCACAAACAGCATGAGGAGAGGTCCAAGGGAGGCAGGCAGGCAGGCGAGTGGCTCAGGGCACAAGACTGGAAGAGATGTCACTGGTGCTTTGAGTGACAAGTTCAGAAGATTGCTGTGCATCTGGTGGGTGCTGTGCAACACCGAAAAGCGCGGAGGCAGACATGCAGAGCACTGTGGAGTGCCGGCAGCCTGCTTTTCTCTGGGAGCAAGGCATGGCCCCACTTAGTGAGGTCTGCAGTGGTCCTTCCCATGAAGGAGTAGTGTGCTGTCTGGTAGTTCCTTGCCTGCTGTGAGCAGCAGACAGCCAGGGCTGCCATGTCCCTCGCTGATCCCTAGCTCTGGCCGTGCACTCTGCATTTAGGTGCCAGATAAATGTGTCTTGGGTCGTTTTTCGGATGGAGTCGAGTCTCACTCCTTTCACTAGCACCACCTAGTGGCTGATGTGTGCCACAGGCGCCTCCTAAGGATCTGGCCCTGTTGGTTTGTGGAGGCTCTGGGGCAGGCAGCCTACCTAGGGGCTCTCTCTCACCTGGCACGTGGCACACACACAGTAGGCCTGGCTGGGGGAATGGATGCCCATGATCCCTCATGTCCTGAAAGAAAGAATGTTGTGCAGACCAGGAAAGGCGTTTTGCACGTTCTTTAACCCTTTACTACTTATTGAGAGAGGATATGGGGGAAGTTAAATGCTTGCTGTCTGCCCTGGAGAAACTTTTAGGTTTATGGGAGTGATACTGAGGTCTGTCCCGAAAAAAGTCCAGCCACTGTCAATATAATGAGAGTGGTTTGCATGGCATCGGTGTGACCTGGCAGCCCAGGAGAGTGGACTGGACTGCACATGTGTGAACAATGGCGACTTCACTGCACTGGTCAGTGGGGGCAGTAGATGGGGTTTGAGTGAGCGTGTGCACTGTGTGGCTGTCAAAATGACTGAGCGAGTAGAGCAGCAAATCTGCATCAGATTTTGCATCTGCTTGAACATTCCTCTGCGGAAACTGTTCAGATGATTCAGAAGGCCGCAGCTGTGGGCAGCTGGTGATTGGCAGCTTCATCATGACAACGTGCCTGCTCATGCATCGCATCTCGTGCAGAGTTTTTTGGTGAAACAGCAAATCACCCAGGTGATTCAGTCCCCCTACAGCCCAGATTTGGCACCCTGGGTCTTCTGGCTTTTCCCAAAACTAAAATCACCTTTGAAAGGGAAGAGATTTCATACCATCGATGAGATTCAGGAAAATACGATGGGGCAGCTGATGGAGACTGGGAGAACTGTGTGAGGTCCCAAGGTGCCTGCTTTGAAGGGGACTGAGGCGTCACTGTCCTATGTACAACGTTTCTTGTATCTTCTTGTATCTGCTTCAGTAAATGTCTCTATTTTTCATAGTACATGGCTGGATACCTTCTGGACAAACCTCATAAATCAGAGCATTTAGTAATAAAATTAGTGAATTGTTTGGCATAAACAGGTGGCTTTCGGACTGGCTGATTACCAGGGAGCCTTGTAGATGCCGGTTCTTGGGCTCCTTCCCTGCAGTCTGTTCAGGGCGTCTGGTAAAAGGACCTGGGGTCTTGGGTTTTTAGCACACGCTCCTAGTTAATTCTGACCATCAGATTTGGGATCCTTCAGTGCAAACCTGAGCTGGAGTCATCAAGGGTGGCTTCCTAGAGGAGGTGGGCTGAGAACTGGCACCCCACCTGTTTGTGTTCAGACCTCTGCCATGGGTCAGGCACTGTGGGAGGGCATGTCCTGGGCCACCCGCTGCTCATCATGGTCTAACGTGGAGAACTCGGAAGGAGTAGTTAGAGCACAGTGAGGTGGGGCCGAGGGAGCATGTGTAAGTGAGCCGGGCACTGAGGGCCCAGCAAACGATCCCCAGGGTGGGGACATTTGCGTCTCCCCCAGGCCTGTAGGGAGAGGAAGAGCTTGAAAGAAGACATGGAAAGGTAACAATGGTGCCTGTCCAGGAAACCTTAGGAGTTTGGTGTGGTGGGAACGTGGGGTGAATTCAGGCAAGTAGCATGAGGAGGTGCTGGGAAGGTGAGCAGGGGCTGGACTGGGTTCTGCTTACTGGCCATGGGGCATCACGGAAGGGCAGTAAGCAGGTGAGCACCGGATGCAGCCGGCCGTGCGGAGACTGGACAAGCAGGACTGCCGAGGGGCGTTGCCTAGGTGGAGAAGGAAAGGGCTGGTGGGGTAGAGCCCTCTGGAGAGAGCCTTTGCACACTGCGTCTCTTTGTGCTGGAGGGTGCTGGCACCGGGGCTGGGAGTCTGCCTGGGCCCTGGGAAGGTCGCTAGGAGAGGGGCTGACATGAATGTCAGGTGGCCTTGTGAGTGAAGCTTAGTCTTGTCCCATTGCCAGTGCCTTTTTTGTGTGTGGATCCTCAGCTCATAAACGGGAGGTGTTACAGCACAGTAGGTAGGAGCCTGCAGGATTCAGATCTTGGCTCTGCCACTTACTGGCTGTGTGACCTTGGGCAAGTTACTGACTTCTCTGTGCCTCCGTTTCCTCAGAAGTGAAACAGAAGTAACACTAGTACTCACCTCAGATGAAATCATCTGTGTCAGACCTAAGAGTGGCATATGGTGCGTAGTGAGGCTTTGCTTGTTAGCCCGTAGTGTCCTAGCCTCATTGTACGTGGGGAGGGGCATTTTGTTCTCATTTTCAAATAAGGATACTGAGATTCAGAGAGAGATTCCGTGTCTTTGGAGGCAAAATTTAAACCTGGTCTACTGGCTCCCACTCATATGCCCTCACTGTCGGTGCCCCTGAGCCACACCTGCTTTCTAGGTGAGGGGTGGGGTGCCCATCCTGTTTGTGAAATGAGCCCCAGCCCCGACTCCCTGCCAGGCCTTTCTGGCTGTGTCTGCAGTCTCTCCAACACCTGTCCCCATTCCCACAGGATGTGCGCCCCAGTGATGGTGGAGCTGGAGGGGGAGACAGATCCCTTGCTCATCGCCATGAAAGAGCTCAAGTAAGTCACCAGATCGTGCTTTGCTGCTCCAGAGCCCTGGAAGGCACCCTCTGGGTTCTCTGTTGCCCACCTAACCCCCCTTCCCTGGCTGGGGAAGTGGTGCTTCTTCCTGTGGACCTTTAGCTTGTTCAGAAGTCAGCCCAGCAGGAAGGAGGAGGGGCGGGTGGAGGACTGGCGAAGGGGAGGGTACTGATGAGACATGGGCCTCTCTTGGTTGTCAAAACCTGCTCTTCCCGCTGCCATCTGCCCTCCACTCTTCCTTCTCGTCCCTTCAGCTGTGGATGGCAGAGCTCTCCCAGACCCACTGTCCCACACTCAGGGATGTGCGGACTTCCTCTTTATTGTAATTCCTTTCCTACAAAGTACACTCAGCCCCAGTAGGGTGCTCCTAAGACTTCTCTTTCCGTGCATTCTGTGCAGAGTCTGCCCCTCTTGCTGTAGAGTGGGCATCTCCAACCCTCATGTACTTGTGCCTTCTCCCCTGCCACAGGGCCCGAAAGATTCCCATCATCATTCGACGCTACCTGCCCGATGGGAGCTATGAAGACTGGGGGGTGGACGAGCTCATCATCACCGACTGAGCTGGAATCACCTTCCCAGCTGTGCCTCGTCCCCAGCGTCTGTTCTCACATTCTTTATACGTGTAAATAATAAACTATTCGACCTTTCCACCCCCTTTCCTCCAGCTGTCTGCCATGCCCACCCCCTTCTGCCCCTCTCTCTGGAGGCTGCAGAGAGGCTATCCCAGTGGCCCTGTGACTGTCAGCTCTTTAAGTGGCACCAGGGCCCTTACCCCTTGTGGGTACCCTGAATCCCTCCCTCCGTCTCCCTGTTCACCAGAGCAAAGGCTGCTGCAGGGAGACACCTCAGCTGCCTTCCCAGCAGACAGACCAGCCTTTGTGCCCAGGGAGCTGGTTTCCATGGAAACCCCCAATTTCCTTTCCAGTGGGGACTGGCTGCAGGGGCTTCTCCCTTCTCAGGAGTATCACAGAGCAGGTCTCATCAAGCCACCCATTGTTTCCTGAGGACCTGCCTCAAGCCCCTTATCATGGGCTCGGATCCCCTTTCAGGAGCAGCGGCCCAGCAGGAAGCTGGGGACGCAGTGATCTCCACCCTCCCCGAGCAGAGCCCTGCTGGGCCAGTCAGCTGGGGCAGGGACATGCGCCTGCCCGCCCTGACCCGCCTTGTCCCCACTCCTCAGGCCATTGCCCACACACTGTTCTCCAAGGCCCGCCTCTGGTTTGCCCCACCCACACCCTCTCCTTCGCAGCCTCTGGGTGGAATATGTCCTTTCTGTTCTGTGTGGGGTCTGTGACCCTCTGAGGCCTTGATGGGTGGGTGCTGGGGTGACAGTGGGCAGGGATGCAGGGCTCCTGGGTCTCAGGCATGGCCTTGAATTAGGAGTGGGGCTCCTCATCCTCTGTCCTAGGTTCTGATGGGTCCTGCTCTCTTTACCCTGCTTACCCAGCCTGCACTAAGACGTTGGTTGCTCCCTCTGGGGAGGTGGGGGCTGCAGAGAGAGGGTTTATATCGACCCCAACAGAGACAGGAGGGAAACTTGGCTCCCTGAGTATTCCAGCCTGCCTTCCATCCTATTGACTGCCAGCTGCCCTTGCAGGGAGAGGAGGAGTCAGGCTAGCCTGACCTCTGCAAGAGGCATAGCCCCCAGGGTGGGTGTGTGCTGGACAGGGTGGGGGTCCTGAGCAGCCCCAGGAGGGCTATTTGCTGCCTTGGAGAAGGGTTAATTTGGGGAGCAGTGGACTTCGCACCCCCTTCCACCCTCCTCCAAGCCTGTGGAATCCTTTAATCAAGTTGGGTGCTGAAATTTCAGCTCTGAAATGCCGCCTTTGTGCTGGCATCCAGGCGGCCGCCCCAGAGTGCGGGGGTCACTTTCTCGGCCCCGTTTCTCTAAATGGTCTCTTTGTTCCTGCTGGGCCGCTCAGTATCAGATGTGATTAAGGGAGATGAGGTTTGGGGGGGCGGGCAGAGAGGCTGGGTCAGGGGGTGGAGGTTAACCCTTAGGGGATAAGGGACGGGAAGATGAACAAGGGGGTGTTTTCCCTCCCGCCGCCTCCTTTCCGCCCTGCTCTTTTAGGGAGATAGTAGCCCCATGCTACTCAGCTGGCCAGGCCCGGGCACAGCCTGCAGTCCTTTCCAGGGACACCTGGCTCCTTCGCTCTTTACATGTGGTCACTACCTGCCTGAGACCCCAGCACTTCTGGAACCTTGGGCCTAAGGGATGAGCACAAGCCAGGTCTTCCTACTTCTCCAGGGTCACTTGTCCTCTGTGGGGCCATTTCCCCTCTTCCCATGTCCCTGGCGACTTCCCAGTCAGTGAGATGCGGAGGCCTGCAGGAGCAGGGGCGGGGAACAGACTGGAAACAGGCTAGTACCCTGTTTTTCAGTAGAGGTGAAAGGGCGGGTTGTGAAAGTTATGAGCACGTTAGGTTAGTGCTGATGAACCCCTAACACAGTGCTGGAGTGGGCTATCGCGTGTTCGAAAACCCCTCGGTGTAAGGAAGATACCCAGGAGCCAGCATCGGGATTCTAAGGACACTGCCGACTGAACGCACTTTGGTCTTTCCAGCGATGGCAGGTCTGGAAAGTCAGGGTACCACAAATCTTGGCTGTAGTCAGGCGTCAGGCAGTCTGTGTGCCTGGGCGGGGTGTCCGCTTCCCGGGGATGCAGTTAGATCAGAACTGGTTGCCGGTCTTTCCTCAAGGATGTAGGAAGCAGAGCTGAGGATGGGGAAGGACTTGGTGCTGTGCACAGGGCCTCAGCCCCTTCTATGAGGGACTTGAATGGGGGTGGTCAGGTCTGCAGGTACGTAAGCTCAGTAGGAGCCCTGGTAAGTGGTATTCGGGTTCCGAAAGGTGTAACGTAGGTGGGGACGGTCGATTCCAACAAGATGAAAGCTGTTAAAGATGGGTGTAAAATCCTGTATTTATCTACGACAGAACAAAACACCAGAAACTGTGTGCCTTGGGGCGATCTGACTGGGCAGCAGATAGTGCCCATCCAAGAGAATGAGTCTGCAGCCACCACCGGGCTCCGTGGAGCCCGCGGTTTGGGTGGGGTGGCCTGGAGAGCCCACGTGGCGGCGCTTCCAGGTAGTAGTTGGCCACCCCGGAGGGCTGGGCTAGGTCTTGGCACTCGCCCTCCACTGCTCCCCGGGCCCTGACCAGGAGGAGAGCTGGTCAGGGAGCTGCGGCTGCGGTCTGGAGCAGTGGGAGAGAGCATCACTGCGGAGTGAAAGTGGAAGCAGGGCCCGCAGAGCCAAAGGGTGGGGCCGGGGCACCGGCACTCCTGAGCAGGAAGCTCCCAAAGCGCCAGTCTCCCCGTCTGGAAAGTGGGGCTAGAGGTCGGGTCCACTCCCTCGTGGGCTCGAGAGACAAAGCACTTGGCCCAGGAGCACTCGGTACGCGGATTCATTCCTGTCGTTACCGTTAGCTGGGTATGAGGAAGCCTTCCAGCCATTGGAGCCACCCATCAGCGGAGCCCAGTGGTGAAGACATCACCCGTTTCTTAGGTGGAGTGGCTCCTGGTCCCCAAGTGCAGCTTGGCATTCAGCTGCGGAAGGAGCTCTTAGGGAGTGAGCATTGAAGGGTTAGGCTGCACACCCACTACCCTGGGCTTACACTCAGACACGGGCAACTGCTGGGACAATCCACCAGATCCCGAATGGCCTGGTGCATGTGTGTGTGTGTGTACGTGCACACTGGGGAGGTGGAAAGTGGAGGGGTGCAGAGAGAAGGCCCGGCAGCATGTCCTAAAGGACCAGGCCGGCTGGCCAGACAGCAAGAAGTCAGACCTGACCTGCCTCTCTTTCAAATACCTGTCTCTTGAATTCCTTGCAAGCCCCCTCTCCGCTGGGCTAGCAGAGCCCAGTCAGGCGCTCTGGCTGAGTTCCAGCCTGAGGCAGGGAGTGGCCCGCCTGGAGTATGGCACAGCTGGGCTGGGGGATGGCTCCCACCCGAGGCCTCGCCCCCTGAGCACAGATGGAGCCCACCATGTTGCCTCCACCATCCTACGGCAGAGAGGAGACCTTTGGGTCAGCTCTCCTTTGCGTTCCGCCCATAGCCACTTCCCAGAGCGTTTGAGGAAGCACAGGTACAGGGATAAGAGACCAAGAGACAGGCCAGTTCAGGCCCACCAAGCAGGTAACTGGAACCTTTAATTTTATTATGTGGAATGCTTAATGCAGAGTTAATAGGGGCTGGAGAACCTAGGAGAGGGGTGAGGGCAAAGGGCGCTACTGAGATAAATAAGAGGGGGCAGTAATGAGTTACATGTGGATTGTGGGGGCTGCAGAATAGGAAGATGGGGCAGACAGAGCTACATACTTTACTCAGACACCACTGGGGAGCAAAGGGCAGAAGGCCAGGGCAGAATGCACACAACAGGGGTTCAGTGTCTTCAGCCTGCTGCCAGCAACCTGCGTGCTGGGCCCTGCCTGTCCTCCTGGGGCCAAGGGTGTGGGCCCGAGTGGCTTAGCTCTCTGGGGAGCCCAGGGAGTTTGGGGCTGAGAGCAGGGGCCACAGAGCCTGGGGAGGGACAAGAGGGCTGGCGGGGGACTGAGAGGGAGGCTCTGTGAATTGTCTCCGAATCCTTTCCTCACCTCTGGGGCTGTGCCTCAAGGCCTGGGAGGGTCTGTGGAGGAGGACCCGGGGCCCTCTTTCTCGGTGTGACCAAGAATGAGGCTGTCAGCACAGAGTTGGCCGATTCCTTTCAGTATTGGGGGCGGGGGGCAGGGCCCAGGGTGGGGATGAGGAGACCTCCCTCTGAGTCCCCACCCAACCCCTACACACTCTGAGGCTGTTCAAAGCTGTCCCCAGCCCCCAAGGGCAGATGCAGCCCGCTCCAGCCACTGATGCGAGTCTTGGGTTGGCCTTGATCTTAGGCAGGTGGCACAGGTGGCTCGGGTTATGTCAGACCCCTCATTCTCCACGAGAGAGAAAATGCAGGCACAGGAATGGCATGGCCTCGGATCCCCCTCCGACCCTGGACGCCTCCCCACTCCCAGAGAGGGTGAGCAGGCCCTTCTCAGGTCCTGGGATCGAGGGTGGCCCTGTGTAGGGGTGACAGTCAACCTCCTGCTCCTCTGCCCAGCCTAGCAGTCCAGGCCTTGGGGTAGGTTGGGGCGGGGTCATCAAAGGTAGTGAGCCAGACAGAAAGCCTCCCCTCAGCTGTTGGCCTCTGCAGCCTTCTCCCCAGCCACACCAGGCCCAAGATGGGCGAGGAACAGGGGGAGGGGCGCGCTACCCAGACTGGCTGTGCAGGGGTGTGACAGGGACCCCTTTAAGGCCGGGACAGCGTCGTGTATACTGGCTGCTCCCAGTGTGTGGGGCTGTGGGACTGGGGCCCTGAGGGGCTGGGGTCAGAGATGGCCGTGTAGAGGGGCCGCTGCGAGGGCCCCATGTAAGAGAAGGCCGAGTAGAGGCCGGAGGCCTGGCCTGAATGCCCATAGTAGGGTCCTGAGGGCTGGTGGTCATAGTCAAACTGGGGGCGGGAGACGGAGGGGAAGGCAGAGCCGTAGTGGGGCAGGCTGAGGGGGGTGTAGGCGATCTGTGAGGTGGACGGCTGCTCGCTGTAGTGCGGGGGCCCCTGGGGCCCCGCCGTCTCCGTCTTCACCTGGGCTTTGGCATCCACGCCAGGTGGTGAGACCGTGGGCAGGGCCACGCCCGGCGGCTTGGAGATCCAGGCGGAGTGTCCGCTGGCCACAGCCAGGGCGCTGCCCAGCCCGTAGCCAGCTGCTGAGTAGCTGCCCACGTGGCCTGGGTGCCCATTGGGTGGCAGGTACTGGTCCAACTCAGCCACGTCAAAGGTTTCCATGTTGGACATTACCTCGTGGCTGATCTCGCCGATGTCTACGTTGCCGAAGTCGATGTGCGGCTTTCCGCCCTCCCCCATGGAGCGCCCATCCCGCTTGGGGTCTGCCTTGCCCGACTGCAGCTCTGTCTTTGGGGTGGTCGGAGGGGTGGGGGGGCCATGGCTCTGGCCTGGGTGGAAGGAAGACAGAGAGGGGAACAGGGAATGCGGTCAGAGGTGTATGCATTCTGACGGTCCTCTCTCAGACGGCCCCAGGCGGGCTGATGGCTGTGTGACCAAGAGAGTTTCACGAGTTTGGGCAGCCTCAGCTGGCACTTATTTAGGTAACGGTCTTGGGTCGGTCTCCAGTTTTTCTTGCAGTTCCCCGATCTTACAGATGGGTCCTTCCTCTCCTCACTCATGAGCAGGACTCCCTCTATCCCCCTCTCCTGGAGAGACCTGCTTCCTTTTGAGAAACCTTGCCATTGGAAAGTTCTTCCTCACATTAGCTGAAGTCGCTTCCCTCCCTGCTCCCGTGGGTCCTTAGCTGCTGAACCCGACGGGGGGCCTGCTCCCCACCAGCTCGCCTGCTCCCCTCAGCACATGCTCGCCAGGCCTGCAGGCCACTCTCCTTGCTGACCTCGCCCTTGGCTCTCCATTCCACTTTTGCTGGCTTGCCTGTGCCTCCCGCCCTAGCCCCCGAATGGCGGTGCCCCCTCCCACCCCTTTCTTCCTCCCAAGGCCCCTTACTCCAGGAGACCTTCCCTCGGAGCCGGCCCCCCGCCATGCCCTTGCCCCCTGCACACACCAGGCTGTGGAGGCAGCAGAGGAAGCCACTCACCCTGCCCTGGGGACTTGGCAGTGGTCTCACTGAGAAGGGGTGGCTGAGCACAGCTGAGACCTGAAGGCCGAGAAAAAGCCTGTGCCCACAGTCATCTTCTGAGCTGGTGGCCCTGGACACGGCCCAGGGTCTTCTGGTATGTGTGTGCACATGCGCACGTGCACAGGTGGTGTTTCTGAATCTCGAAGGGTGACGTGTGTGTGTGTGTGTGTGTGTGGGAGGGGATGACTGGGCTGCGGGTTCCGTCAGAGAGAGACCGGGAGCTCCTGCAGGGCAGGACTGTGCCTTGTCCACCAGACCAGGGGAAAGGCCAAGTCCTGCGCCAGCCACGCCTTCTGGGCTTTGGGCTTCAGTCTTGGCCGTGGCTGTGTGAGCCCGGGCAGGCCCCTGTCCTCTCTCAACCGGTTTCCTTATCAGTGAATCCAGGCCACACCGAGTAGCTCTGGCATGGCCTCCCTCCCGAGGCCTTCCAGGGCCAGAGTCTGGCGGGGGGCTGGATATTTTGGGAGCCCTGATGAATGGGTGCTGGGGACTCCTCCCTGGAGGTCATGCCCCCTTGGGCTGTGGGCACTCTGTGCACACTTGCTCCTCCCTGTACTTGATGCACGTATGTTTATCACTGCTGCTCCCTCTAGACCCTGGCTTTCTGAGGGTGTGCTCCCGGACAGGGACAAAGGAGGGCTCGGGGCATGTCTTCCAAGGGCGGGGCTCTGCTCACTGAGACTTCCCGGGTGCCCGACTCACGCACGGCGTTCGGCACAGCACGAACCCGAGCGAGGCAGCCGCGGTGTGGGCACAGGCCCCAGAGCCACAGTGCCCGGGCTCAGACGTCCGCCCCGGGTCTCTCACTGTCCGACGGGAGCAGCGAGCCTCACAGCCACGGTCTGAGCCCGGGCAGAGCGGCCGCCTCGTCCCTGTTTAGACTAACTGAATGAGTGTACAGGTAAGGCAGTTAGCACAGTGCCCGGCACACAGTAGGTGCTCAGTTAATGTTAGCTGTTACTGTCATTAATGAGAATGAAACAAGACACCCCATCTGGCCCTGGCATGGCACGTGCTTAATGTCATAGGCTGTGTCTCCCCCATCAGACTGGGAGGTGGGCGAGAGGCAAGGGTCTCTTCTCCATCTGATCCCCCGTTTCTCAGACTCAGCCTGTCCCTTTCCGGGTTGTGGCTCACCCCACGGCCTAGCGGGCCTCTCACTCAGCAGCAGCTCACCCTTCCATCAGCCAGAGCCATCCTGCCCAGCTGTCTTCCCTGGCCCCTGGATCCCTGCTGAGCTCCTTCTGGGCCCCTGCACCCCAGCTAGGTGACCGTACAGTCTGGTGAGTGCTTCCCAGGGCTCAGGGCCACCGTGGAGTGTCAGGGTCTGCCGCCATTCATCCGGCCTTCACCTCTCCCCACTGCCCAGGCTCCCCCACCCACAGCTCGCCCTAATGCCCCCTCCCAGCTCCCGGCGCAGTGTTCACCTGAGGGGTGCTCAGGGTTCCCATCTGACATCGGAGAGCCCTCTCCAGGGTGCCGGTGGTCCAGGTGGGCGCTCTTGTAGTGGGCCTGGATGGCGGCCGCCCCGCCCTGCTCGGCCTCCCCGCCGGGGCACTCAGCGTCCCCCTGGGCCGCCTTCCCGTTCTTCCTCCTCCTCGGCTGGTACTTGTAGTCGGGGTGGTCCTTCTTGTGCTGCATGCGGAGCCGCTCGGCCTCCTCAATGAAGGGGCGCTTGTCACTCTCGTTCAGCAGCCTGGGGCGGGGTGTTTGGGGGACACAGAGTGTGAGCGTCTTCCCTGGGAACAGCCAGGCCCGAGGACAGGGAGCCCGGCGCGGGGGCTTGCCCTCTGATCCAGGGACTGGCAGGTGTGAGACTCAGGGGCTGATCTCACCCCAAATCTCTCAAGGGGCTGGGGTGTAAGAGGGGTCAGCCTGCTGCTCCTGGTGGCACCTGGGGTGGAGTTAGAAGTAGAAACAGGGCTTAGGAGGGGCAGACAGCACTTGAAGACTTGCTCATCATCGAGGCTAGATGGAGCTGGCTGCCTCGTCGGGGGGTGAGCTCCCTGGGACTAGAGGTGTGCAAACAGAAGCATCATGGTGAAGGTGGGGAGCCCAGTCTCGGCTACTTACTAGCTGTGTGACCCTGGGCAAGTCACTTCTCTGAGCCTTAGTTTCTTCACCTATAAAATGAGGATGACAACACCCACTTCACTGGGTGTGGGACTGACCTGGGCTGAGGGCTGGTGCTTGACACAGAGGTGCTGCTGTGAGGCTGCTTGGAGGGGGAGGTTGGAGAGGAGGGCCTGGGGGGGGCCCATCTCACCCTGGAGTTCTGGTTCTGTGGGTTCCCGTGTGCTGGGGCCGAGGGGCGGGACCTGAGCACTTTGGCTGGCCGGTGGGGGGAAAGCATCTCCTTATGCAGGGCTGACGGAGGGTAGAGGAAGCCAGACCCTCTGCCCAGTCAGCAACTGAGGGAAGCCCTGAAGCCAGGGCTGGAGGGCGGGGAGGGTAGGTGGTCAGGGCTTGGCTGCCCCAAAGAGAGGAGGGCGGGATGGGGTACCTTGCAGAGGGTGCCGAGGAGAAAGAACGCAGACCTGTGGAACCCTAGACATGAGGGACTCTGTTCTCTGCCTGAAGGGCCACCGTCTCTAGCCCCCCACCCCACAGTGTGCCCCCTCTTCCCCCAGTCGGCAGCAGGCTGAGCCCTCCGGCCCAGGATGGGAGGGGGTGGTCACACCAGGCACCTCCTAGCAGGCAGCGGCATTCCTCTGCAGCTTAGCCTCCCCTACAGCTCCCTCTCCCCAGGCCCCGGGCCCAGCCCTAGCCCAGCTTTCTCCAAGGGTGTCTCTAGCTGAGTAACAGGGATGGGCAGGGACTCCAGATCAGGGCCTGGGGTCCGGGAAGAGGATGCCAACGCCCCCAGCCAGGTCTCTGGGACTCTGGGCCAGGGGAGTGGTGGGGGGAAGGGGGGCTGGCAGCCCTGAAGGTGTGTGGGGGTTGGGTGAGGGCAGGGGAGGGGACAGAACTGTGCAGGAGGGCGAGGAGCAGGCCCAGCCAGCACGGACCCTGCACTCTGCTCAGCTGCCAATCAGGCGAGAATCAGCAAGAAAATGGCAGGGGGCGCGGAGGGAGGGTGCCGGCCAGAAGAGAGGGAAGACTCCCGCATTGCATCCCACTGTCGCCTCCCAGGGCTAGCTCCTCCCGGTACCCTAACCTTGATAGAAACCTAACCTTGAGCCCACCTGCCACACCCCATACCAGCCCTGGCCCCAGTGCCTCCCCTCCCTCAGGGGCTGGAGAGGCTAACCACACCTCCGACCACAACCCTAGCCTCACCCGGACCCCACACCCATCCTGCCCCACCACGTGCACCCCACCCCAAATCTTACCCTGACTCCAGCCCTCACTCTGACATCGTCCCCGCCTGCATCGCCCACAGCTGTACCTGCGCACCCCACCCTTATTGGCACCTTGACTCCCCCTCTGTCCTCTGGGTCTCCAAGGTTTGGAATGGGGGCTGGGAGAAGGTAAACCGGTTCCCCACCCAAACTGGAGACCCCAGCCTGGGGGCTCCCAAGGTAGGGCACCAGCTGCTGCTCCACCTGCCCCTCCTGCCAGGAAAGGGGCCTGGGACCCCCTCCTAGTCTCTTGGCTCTAATCACTCTCTCCAGGCAGGTCGGCCTACGCACAATCAGCACCACGTGATGTGCACCTCAGAGTCCTTTCCCAGGTGAGCACGGGCGCGAGCGTGGCTGTTGGGCCCAGGCAGCTCTTTAGGAGCCAGGACCTGGACGCCGGTGTGTCCGACCCCAGCTCACTCTCAGCATCCTATGCAGTCTGTCCATCTATCTCTGCCTTTTGAGGGTCAGGGCCCCTGTTTTCCAGTTCTGCCTACCGAGTCACCCCCTTCCCAATGGCTCAGGAGTCATGAACCTGGAGGGGACCCAGGAGGAGCCCATGGAGAGACAGCTGTCCTAGTCTGAGTTCCAGGATCCCAGGATGCCCCTCAGGGTGCCCGCCCACTCTTTGATCCTTGGCACCGGCCTGCCGCCCCCATCCCGCCCCCACCCCTCGGGTTGGGTCCTGGGCAAGCTTTCCTGATTGCCCCACCCCAGGTTGGCGCTGGGGGCTTCTGAGCTCCTGTGCTCACATTTTAAGTGGTGGCCAGGAATGAGTCCTCTTGAGGGAGCCCAAGCCTGGGGTCCAATCTTAAGTTCTTGTTGAGGGGGTGCTGGGAGAAGTGGGGGCCCCTCCTGACTCTGATGCTCTCGCTGGGCTTTCACCAGGGTCTGCTCACTGTCCCCATGGCCGCTGTGTCTGCTGTCGGTCTCCCTCCTGCTTGTCTGTCTCTCACTTGCTCTTTTCGGTCCCATGGCATCAGCTGTACTGTCCTGGGCCAAGCCCTACATGGGTGTGATGGGCCTTGAGCAGAGGGGCTACATTCAGCCCCTGCTTTTGGGCACAGCTGGGCCCTTTGGGTCTGAGGCCTGTGACCTGCCCAGGAGGAACAGAGTGCCGAGGGCTGGGAGGGGGAGAAGGGGTGCCAGGCCTTCCGCAAACACATGGACAGGGTGAGGGGCTGGACAACGTGAATCCCTCTTGGTCTCTTGGAAGCCCTCCTGCTCCTTCCAGCACCCCAAGCCTTTCGCCTTCAGGACCCAGTCTCCACTGCACCGAGCGGCAAGGGGGAAGCAGCAGCAGGAGGGCTGGCTGCGGCCTCCTCTGACAAAGCCCAAACTTTCTGCTCTCCTCTTCTCTGCCCCCATCCTCGCACCCTCCCGAGCACACCTTAGAGTGAAAGGGTGACCCACCACTGTCACCGGGGATGGCGTGGGGGAAGACCCCTGGACGGGAATTAGGGACCCTGGGTCCTGGCCCTGGCTCTACCAGCCGCAGTTAGGAGGCCTTTGCCGCCGTCTGGGGCTGCCTCTTGTGCAGCCTAATGGGGAATTGGGTGGCCTTCGCAGGCTAGCATCTCCTGGAGCCCCTGTTCCCTTTGTGAGCTGCCCAGGACTCTGGGGGTGGCGGTTGCCTTGCTCAACATGTCCCCCAGGAGGCCAGGCTGAGCATAGAGGGCTGGCAGCCTTCCTCCTTGGGGGGATGTTTCCCCCCCGAGGTTTGGGTTGGTCCAGGGAGCCTGGGAGTCTGAGAGACCCTGGGTAGGAGCAGAGCCCAGGGTTCCTCCCAGCCTGGGCTCTCAGCTCCAGCTTCAGGGTGGAGGGTAGGAGGTTACCCAAGGCTGGGTGGGGCCCTGGAAAGGAAGATGGCGCCGAACTGCAAGAGGGAGTGGGGGAGCCAGAGAGAGAGTTTCAGCCTTTGGGACAGGGTGGGAGGGGGAGGCTCCTTTCTGTGTGTCCCCTCCTCTGGGGGATGAAGAAGCCCCTAGACAGGAGGGTGGGGTCAGGAAGGCGCAGTGGGAGCAGCTGGGTTGGAACCCTGTCCCCCTGTCCTTCGGCCACAGATTCGCCCCTCAGCACTCTCCGTTCCTCCGCCTTTCAAGGACTCCTGTCTGAACGCCTTGCTTTCCTGGAACTTTCACCACTTCTGCATCTGGCTGCCTCAGTTTCCCTGCCATTCTTTGCCAAGCGTTTCCCCAGCACCAGGCGGCAGTGGCACCACTGAGTGCGGGCACCTGTGGGGAGGCGGTTAGTGAAGGCCTGCGGTGTGAGCCTTCAGCCGCCCGGCCTCCAGGCTGCCCTCCCCGAGGCAGAAGCCCCGGCCCCACCGCCTGCCATGGACAGAATTCCAACCGCGAGGGGGCGCCTTTCTGCCCGCCCCTGGGGGGGGAGCCAGGCTAGGCCTTGGGAGTTCTGAGCCAGCACTACCCCAAGGGGGTACTTGTGGGGGGCAGGGCAGGCCCGATGCCCACACCTGGTCTTCTAGACCCATCAGGAGTTGGCTGCCTCCCACAAGGGCCCAAGGAGTCCCCGTCCGGCCCGAACCCCCCCGCAGCTGGAGGGCCCGCGGGAGGTCCCGGCGGGCGGCGGGTGCGCTCACCTCCAGAGCTTGCCCAGCGTCTTGCTGAGCTCGGCGTTGTGCAGGTGCGGGTACTGGTCGGCCAGCTTCCTGCGCGCCGCCTGCGCCCACACCATGAAGGCGTTCATGGGCCGCTTGACGTGCGGTTTGCTCTTGCTGGCGCCGTTGACGCGCACCGGCATGGGCACCAGTGTCCAGTCGTAGCCGCTCAGCACCTGGCTGACGGCCTCGCGGATGCACACAGGAAACTTGTCGTCGTCCGCCTCGCCGTCCTGCTGCTCCTTCTTGACCTTGCTCAGCTCTCCCGGCCCCGGGCTGGCTCGTAGGCCTGATCCCCCGCCGCCACCGCCGCCGCCGTCGGGCCCCAGCGAGGGCGCGCTACCCGGGGACAGGCAGCGGGGCTCCTCGGAACCCACGGGGCTCAGCTCCACCTCGGAGAGGTCCTGCTCCTCCGCCATGTCGCCCCCGGCCGCCGCCGCCTCGGCCGCCTCCCCGGGGCCCGCCTCCGGCGTCCTCGCGAAGAGTCCCACGTTCACCTGGACGGGGAAAGAGGGCGCGATGGAGCGGCCGCGCTCGCAGCCCCGACGGTGGCCCGGGACGCGACGCGGGCACAGCCCCGAGGTGGCGTCCGCCCTGCTCCCTCTAAACCTACTGTAGCTCCCAGGCCACGCGCACATGCCAGACCCGACCCGGCCTCCTAGCTCCTACCTCCACGTCTTCCCACCACCTGGTCCCAACCGTCTCTTGGTGTGGGTGGGTTTGGGATTTTTTTAAACCTCCTTTAGGGTGGAGGTTTGTTGATGGAAAGGAAGAAAAACGGACTCTTTTTTCTGCTCTAATCCTGGCTCCTGGAATTTCCCACCTTTTCTTTCACCTTTTCTTGCTCCCTTCCGCCTGTCCCTACGGAGTTTAGGGGAGCTAGGTGGGGGTCAGGTGCAGGGGTCAGCCTCTCTCCACCCCAGGCCTCCCAGCAGGGGCCCAAGCAGGGCCGTGGACGGGAGGAGAGGGCTGCGCACGCACTCACCTCCTCGGGCCTCTCCTCCAGCCTGGGGCTCGTCCTGAGGAAGTGGAAAACCGTGTCCCAAGGTGTGCGGTCCAGCTCGGGGCTGGGGCTTGGCGCTGGGGGGCTGGGAGGGAGGGGCTGGGGGGCCCTGAACCTCAGGCCACGGCCTTGTGAGGACGGAGCCTGAATCCTCACCACCAACCACCCTGGCCGGACAGCCTGAGACTGACTGAGCACCGAGCTGCTGCCGAGGGCTGGGGAAGGAAGGAGGGGGAGAGGGGGAGGGGGAGGGGAGGGAGGGGAGGGCAGAAGGTGGAGCCTCCAGCGCTTTCCTTGGTCCCCAGCACTCAGGGCTCCTCCGCCAGGCCCCCCCAGCCCAGCTCCCTGCGCTGCTGCCCCAGGCCCATCCTGCGGAGGTGTGGGAGTCGGGGCAGTCAGGCCAGGACGGTCGGGGGATGCGTGTGGGTGGGGTCATAACCTGCTACTTGGGGGAAAATCGGGCCTGTGATTCGCATCCTCTGCCTCAGGTAGCCAGATTGGCAGCTGGCAAGAGATTGGGGAGGGATGAGAAGGCAGGTGAAGGTTCTGCTGACAAGTGAGGGTGGCTGGCTTGTGTTGCTTCAGCTGACATCTTATGGCGCACCTGTGGACAGGCCCGGCTTCCCAGCTGTCTCGCCCTCCCCCGCCTCCCTGCCCACCGCTGCCCTCTGTGCCTCAACTTAAAGAGATCCAGGTCTCTACTCGGGATGGCAGGGAGCAGCCCCATACCTCCTGCCCAGCGCAGATGACCTGGCTTGACCCCTGGTCCCCTCTCACTGGACACCCAGCACACGTTAGGGACTAAAGCTACCAGTAGGCTGGGCTTGTGGCCGAGGGTCTTCTTCAAGTGGGTCTGAAAGGCTTCTGGGGCCTCACTTCCTGGGACCCGTCTCCCTTCACACTGGGTTCACCCTCTCTTGGTGGCGGGAATCCCAGGCCTGGTTATCATGAAGTCCCCCACTCCCGAGAAAGGGTGGGACACTGCCCTGCCCCCCTCTTCCTCCTCTTTGCCCTTCTCCCCTCAGCCCCCTCCCCAGCTGGTATGCCCTCCATCTTTCTGTCTTGCCCATCACTCAAGACTCCTTTTCCTCTCCTCTTTCCTAGGTCTTTCCTTAAAGGTCACGTCCTTTCCTCTCTTCTGAGTGGGTGGGTGTCCAGGCAGAGGCCTGAGTGTGCGTGAAGGGACAGATGGAGCCTGGGCTGCACCGGCGACCAGGTATGGTCCTGAGCTCCTCAGCAGCTGGGCAAGGCCCCAGGCCCACCCCAAGGAAGTCCCGTCTGGAGTGGGGCTGGAAAGGGGTCTGGGCAAAGCCTCATGCTTGGGAAAGGCCAAGGGGGTGGAGGGGAGGGGAGGGGGTAATGGGACACAATGAGGTAGTCACACGAGGCGAAAGCATGTTGGGGGTGGGGGGAGCGGACATTGGAACACACACACACACACACACACACACACACGCTCACACACACACAACCAGCCAGACAATCGGGCCAGTGTGTTGGGGCCTCGGAGCCCAGTGAATTAGGAGTTTGATAAGGGTTTTCTCTTTCTCTCGCTCACTGGCCTTGGACAATCTCCCCCCAGTTTTCCTCGACGCCACCCCCGGCGCTGCCAACCCTCCTCCCCCCGCCTCCCTTCCCTTCCCTGTGCCCAGACTCTTGTTCGGGGCCTTGAAACAGTGAGCTGTCTTTGTTCGGAATACAGGTGAACGGCAATCATGTGATTAACACACACACACATAAAAAGCTTTTTAACAGCGCCCGCCCGGCCTCAGAGCCGCCCAGAGAGGAGCCGCCCTGGATGGACAGAGGGACGGAGGGACGAGCATCCAGCCGGTCACGTCCGGCGGCCCTCAGCAGTCACCGACACCCGCTGCTGCCCGCCCGCCGCCCGCCTGCCTGGCATCTCTTGATCCCGGTGGGTCCCCATTCATCCTTCCACGCTGGGTTCCTCCTCTTCGAGGGAAGGGCCTCCCTGCCCCCTGTGGTGTCTGATTCTGTCCCGAGACCCCCTAGGGCAGGGAGGGGTGGCAGTGGAGGGCAAGGGCCCAGGGTAGGAAGTGGGGTGTGGGGTCCCACAGCTCCTTCTCTGACTCCCGCCCCGCCCTTGCCCTCCTCAGCCCAGCTGTGCCAGGATGGGGGTGGGGGTGGCAGTGGGCACTCTGGGTCTGCAGAGAAGCCACAGGGGACAGAGGGGGCCTCTCTTTTTCCTTCCCTCTGTCTCTTTCTCTCCGTCCTTCTCTCCTGCGTTCTCTTGGGCTTTCTGCTGAGAGGTGCTGGACGAGGCAGGTGGGCCTGCAGCGGTGGGGGAAGGGCTGTCTGAGGCCCAGGACTGTGGGGTCAGGACCCCCTGCTGTGAATACCGTCCTCCGTCCACCCACATTTTGGCAACTGTGACCCCCTCCGTCCCGTCCCAGGCCCTGGGGACCCAGCTTTTTCCAGCAGGGGAGGGTAAAGGCCCCAGATTCATCCCTGGAGAGCAGGGAGTTTAGAGGGGGAGGGGTCAGGGGTGAAGACACCAGGCCTCTGCCCTTGGCAAACCCACCAGGTGGGCCAGCGCCATTTCTGCTCCTTTCCCCATCATTCCTGACCCTTCCCTAAGGATGCTGGCAGGACTCTCCCCTGCCACACTCCCATCCCACCTGCCCGTCCTGCCTCCCTAGCAGTGAGGGGCCCACAGCATGGGGGCATCGGTGGAGACTCAGGCTTCCTCTCCCAGGTGGGGAGGCCTTTCAGGAGCAACAGTGTTTTCCTGGGACCAACCTGGGGGCTATTGACAGGGACCCCAGGTTCACTCCTCAGTCAGCCCCTGATGGGGGGAGAAGGGTGAAATTCTGTGCATCAGGAGCAAAGCCTGCTGATGACCCCACCTCACAGAGCTTCAGGGGCCCTGAAGTGACCCTTAACCCCTTAGCTCCCTGTGCCCTCGGCCCAGGGCACTGGTTCTGCTTGGTGGAAGGCTCTGCCCTCCACTTCCTGGTCTGGACCTGGTTCCTGATCAGTCACCTGGGGCAGTGATCGCCTTCCCACCTCGCCTGCCTCCCAGGGCACACCGAGGCAGTGGGAAACGCTGCCATTCCCAGAGCATGGGGCATGCAGCAGTGAGGGGTGGTCCAGTCAAGTCTCTGCTCCAACCTCAGTTTTCCCAGGTGGGCATGAGACTGTCTTCCCAGCTCCCTCAGAGGACAGGGCTGAGGACCAGAGAAGGGACGCTGGACAACACTGTTCCACCTCTAGACACTATGTGGATGGGACCTGTGTGGTCTGGGCTATCCTCTCCCTCATTGCTGCCAGGCCTGTGCCTTTCCCAGCACCTCAAATGCACTCTAGCCATCTCCAGCACCCGGAGGGACAGTCTCATCCCCACCAGGGGTTTGTGGAGACAGGCTGGGCCTCGGGCAGTGCCTTTCAACGCAAAGATGCAGAGTCACCTGGTGCTGCATTTCTGACCACCTTCGGTGTGAGCACCTAGAGCGCCCTTTAGAATCATGTGGAATTTTACAAAAACACTGAAGCCTGGACCCCATTGCAGACCGGCTAATTCTGAATTTCTGGGGTGGGAGTACAGGCAGGCACGTTTACTGTTTGAAGCCCCTGTGTGGGGGCCACGCTCACCCTCACTGGGCCCTCCGGAGTCCTGAGGCTGGGAGGACCCCCCGCAGGACCAGGCATGTCCAGGGGCAGGGAGGGGGTGGGGGCTCTGGACCCTGGAGCTGGAGGCCAGAAGTGCAGCTGGGGTGTGGCTGGGGAGGGGCCCAGGGTCAAGGTGCAGTAGTGACCAGGACAGAAGCTTGGTCTGGGTGAGTGTGTGGGGAGCGTGTGCGGCCCCGTGAATGTTCCCCAGGCCACCCCCACTGCTGGACAGGCTGTGTTCGTCTTGGTTTGGGGGCAGGAAAGAGCACTGGACTTGAAGTGAGGAAGGCGTGCTGTGAGTGCCCACGTGGCCTTGGGCAAATGATGCCATTGACCTCCCAGGATTTGGTATTTGTGTGAGTGCAGTGCAGATGATTTTATACATCAGACATTTATGGACAGTTTAAATGGGAACAGGCTCCTCATTCAGTGTTCGGTGCGCACGGCAGTTAGAAGTGCTTTGGTGCAGAGAGCTGGGGAAGAGCCCTCCCCTCAAGTGCACAGGTGTCCACTGAGCAGCCGCCGTGGCCTTGCCGTCAGGGCTCCAGAGTCTGCCTGTGACTCCCAGCCTCAGACCAGGCTGGTGTGCGATCGGTTCCCCGTGGGTGGGCCTGCTCCTCTCACCTCTAGAGCTGCCCCGTGGGCAGGCCCAGCCCTGAACATGCCTGTTGCTGGACTCCTTCAGTCCTCTCCATGGCCCCAGGAGAAGGTGCTCTTGTTATCTTCCTTCCAGGAAGGAAACTGAGGCACAAAGAGGTTCGGGGGCGGCCTGAGCTCCCGCAGCTGGTGGTGTGAGGGTCACTGCACTGCAGTTTACCTCCAGGCCCAGCCTCTGGCCAGGGCTCTGCTGCCACTAGCCTGAGGGCAGTCCTCTCCTTTTTCCGCCTGCCCAGCTTTCCCACCTGCTCTGCCCACCGCTGCCTCCCCAGACACGGCTTGCAGCCCAGCTCAGGGCCCCGTCTTCAGGAATGCACTCCTGGACGCTGCAGCTGGACTTCCCCTCCTCTTTTACCTTCTGTGGAAGTGAGGTAGAAGCTTCATGCCTGCCTTGCCTCCTCACACACAGCCTGGCGTCCAGGCCAGTCTCTTCTCCCTCCTGGGAGCGCTTCCCCCGCCCCCACGGGTCTCAGCTTCTCCAGGGCCCAACGCAATCTTGAGCAGTCTTCCTTGAGGGGAGTCACTATCAGAGATCCAGGGATGAAAAATCAGAGGGGCTGGAGCAGGCAGGAGTGGCTTTCTGGAGGTGGAGGGCCTGAGCGTTCCGGTACAAGGGCAGCATTCTAGGGCCTGTCCCGACAGGGGCTCCCGCCCGTCCCTGTTCCTGGTCCAAACTGAGGGTCCTGGACCCCGGCCAGGAAGGCAGCTCCTGAGGCCCAAGTCTTCCTTCCCTTCCAACCCCGCCCTTTTCCAGGAACAAGGGAGCTGGGGCTGATGCCCAGCGCTGCCTGGGGGCAGCCGGCCTCTGCCCTCTTCTTAGAAGCCCTCCGAGAAGGGGACTGCTCATTCCTGTCACCCAAACCCAGCTGCGGAAAGTCCTTCCTGGTGTCTCCCCCCGCCCCCCCCCCCTGCCCCCGACTCTCTCAGGCTGTAGTGAACTTTCGTGAACGTGCCCTGTGTGCAGACTGCTGGGCCCGAAGTGGGGCTGGGGAAGACAATGGAGGCCAGAGCCCAGGCTTGAGGTGCTCAGAGAATGGTGGGCGACCCCCACAGGAAAGCCCAGAGGCCAGGCATAGCCGAGGTCCGCCAGGGCCGAGCAGGTGACTAGAACCCCGAGGGCTGGGGTCAAGTCCAGCTGGACGGTGGGGTGGCCCTATGTTGTCTTGGCCACCCTCTTGCCTCTCTGGGCCTCAGTCTCCCATCTGTAAAATGAGGGACAGGCTAGGTGATCTCTGGAGGCCTTTCCAGATGTGATAGCCCACGGGTCATATTTGAAAACAAGAGGCCAGGGCCTGACCCAGTGTCTCCGAGGTGGTGCCCCAGGCCCCTCGGTGTTCCTCAGACACTGATGGAATTTCTTTTGCTGGGAACTGTGTCTGGGAAACACTACTTTCCTCTTCCTCTTTTTGGGGGTATGGGGCCTGCTGCGGTGTTAAAAGCTCTCAGGTGCTGCAGTTAAGAAATGGATTTTTGTTTAAATTCTCATCCCCCGCCCCCCCCAGCTCCTCCTCCTAACTCCTTCCCCCCCGCCCCCTCCCACCCCCGATCTGGTCCTTTTGCCTCCCCCTTCCTCCCTCAAGGATGTGGGGTGTTTCCCTTAAGGAGCTCTGGCCCAGGGAGGGTCTGGGTGTCCCCTAGGATATGTCCTCATTTCCTCGTCTCTCCACAATCCCAGCACGGAGCTCCACCACCCCCACGCCCTACCTTGCCTCTACCCCTGACCTAAACTTCAGCCACATGGGCTCTCCCTGCTCCTGAGGTGTGTCCCAAGCCCCAGCAGGCCCGATCCTGTCCCCAGGACACCTTGCCTATTGGCTGAGACCAGAAGCCTCCCCTGCCTCCTGTGGAGCTCACCATTCCAGCAGGACATCGCTCCTACGGGGGTTTGTACCTGTGAACTGGGTCCGTGTCTCTTCTGCCCTGTTGCCTGGCACACAGAAGGTGCATAGCGGTGTGAGTTAATGAGTGATCTGTGGACAGACTGACACACACAGACAGCAAGGTGGGGTGCTCTCGAGTCAGACGCCTCTGGTTGGAACCCTGGCAGCCCATTTATTAGTTGCGTGTTCTTAGTGAGTGACTTAATGTCTGAGTCTCAGTTTCCTTCCAGGTTGTGGTGAGGATTAAACCAGACAATGTACAAGGGTGGAACCCCCCAAATGCTGGAATTTACTTATAAAAAATTGTGTATTTCTTCTCACATGTTTAAACTTCAGTCACCTTGCAAGTACTCTCCTTTTGATGCAATACACCTGTTAAGACTTTTTTCCCACTGCTCAAAAGCTTTTGAATGCGTTGATTTTGATGCCTTTTAGTGCTTCTGTTTTTTGTTCCACCTCTTCCACGTCAGCAAAATGTTTCCCTTTGAGGACTTTTTTCATCCGGGGAAAATAAAAAAATGTCACTAGGGGCAAGATCGGGTGAATAGGGAGGGTGGGGCTCGGGGGTCATGCTGTTTTGGGTCAAAGACTGCTGAACACTCAGTGTGGTGTGGACAGGTGTGCTCCATGAGGTGGGCAATCGTGTTGAAAGAGTCCTCAAAATAAATTCACCGGAGCCGAACGCAGCCTCTCACAACAATGCCAGCAGGTGCATTGACCCAGTTGGGTTCCTAGAACACTCCCCTAACAGGGAAAGCCTGTACTACGAGGGACCGCCCTCCAGAGGATAATTCCAGTTTTTGGGATCCCCCTCATATGTAAACACTCTTGACAGTGCCTAACACGTGATAGGCTCCATGCACGGCAGCTGTTGTTTCTAGCACCTCGGGGACCTGCCTGCCAAGGGCGGCTGTTGGCTGACCCTGGGCTGGGTGGTGGGCATCGCCACTGATCCTGTTGAGGCGCTGTCATGGATGTTCCTCCACGGGCTCCCAGGGACACGGCAAGAAATAGCCCGTGCTTAGCATAGTGCCCAGGACAAAAGGGACACGCAGTAAGTGCCTTCTCTTGCCGTTTTAGCCGCAAGTCAGTGTCTGTTTTCCAGGTAGGGCAGCTGACGTATCGGGGACAATAATGTCTTGGAGATAATGACCCCAGGGGAATGACCTTCTAGGCAGAAGAGTTGCACTGGCTTTGACGAGAGCAAGGCCCTGGGCGTGCTCACCTGTCAAGTGGAGAGCATGATATCCCTGCGAGGCTGCCAGGTGTGGGAGTTTGTGTGCCACCCTACTACCCTACGTTGAAAAGTCAGTTTGCATGTCTCCCATGTGGGGTTAGGACCTGGAGCGGCAGTCTTGGCTTTGGCAGGTGCTGAGGCCCCCACCTTTGCTATGTGACGTTCGGGAAGTCAGCTGCCCTCTCTGGGCTCACTCATGCCTTCATCTGTACCATCGGGGAGTGGGCCTCTGAAATCTCCGGGCTCAATTTTTTTTTAATGTTGTTTTTCAGTTACAGTTTATATTCAGTATTATTTTGAATTAGTTTCAGGCATACCACACAGTGGTAAGAGAATCGTATACTTTACCAAGTGTTCCCCCCAATATTTCCAGTACCCACCTGGCCCTGCACATAGCTAGTACCCTATTATAGACTTTATCCTATTGTGGAATGGTTCCCATGCTGTGCTTCCCATCCCCGAGACTGTTCCGTAGCTGCCAATCTGTGCTTCTCGATCCCTCCCCACTTTTCCCTCAGCCCCTCCAGGGGCTCAGGGGTTATAGGAAAGGCCCACATCTGGTTCTGTCTCCCTGGGGCAGCTGCTTGGTACTGGGGTGTGAGCTCACAGCAGGCGCTCGTAGCCTTGTTGAACCCCTTGACCAGGGACAGAACCCACTAACACCTTGCCCACCCCTTCTCTCCCCAGAGAGCCTGTCCCCTGGCCTGCAGCAGGCTCTTCGGGGGCAGCAACTACACGCTCACTCCCCACGGTAAGCCCTGTGCCCGTTTGTCCTGGGGTGCACGGAGCGGCAGGCACACGTGCCCACGGGAAGGAGACCTTCCAGTCGCAGACGGGGTCAAATACATGCTTCCTTCTCGTGGCGGTTAGGGTCAAAATCCCCAACCTTCTGACTGGGTGGCCAGGACCCAGCCCCGCTCTCATGCCAGATGCCAGCCTGCGTGGCCAGGTGGCCCTCTCCCCGCTCCGTAAACTTAGTGCTCTCCGGCCTCTGAGCCTCCGCAGGGCCCTCCCTCTGCTGAGCTCTTCCATCGTTTTGGGGGGAGGGGCTCGGCCTGAAGGTCCATCTGCAGTGGTACCCCCCCCCCTTGGTGTCAGTTATTCTCTGACAGCCCCCCGCCTTCTCCTTTACAGCACTCACCGCCGTACGACTGCGTGGTTACCGTGAGACTGTCCATTGTACTATGCGGCACATACACTATAAATATGTGGCATACTTACCTATCTACATATAATTGTTATAAAATCATATATAATATATAATACCTATTACATGTTATATATGCTAAAGATACTATGCAATAGATAATATGTATTACATGTATACGTACTATATATTTTTTATTGTGAAATTCATTGTCTGTCTGTCCACAAGGCTGTCCCACTCCTAAATCCTTGGTGGTGAACCGAGGGCCTGGCATGCAGAGGCGGCCGAGGAATGAATGCGGGAAGAAATGTAGCCCAGTGGGGAGAGCAGGGCAGGAGGGGCAGGGGTGCCCTGGAGAGGCGCTGAGAGCCAGCAGGGTAGCTGAGGGTCAGAGATGGGGGCCTGTGCAGGCTCTCCTGTGACAGAGGCGGGCACCTTGGTCCCCAGGGCTCTTCCTTCTTTTGGAAGTGGGAGGCCCTGGAGGGACAGGCTGAGTTTAGTGGGGCACCAGGCACCTGAGGACCTAGGGCAGGGGGAGGAGGGTTCGGGGATCCGAGCCAGCTCCCCAGCCGGCTCCACCCCTTCCTCCAGCAGGCAGGAAGGACAGGGCAGATCTGTCAGCTTTAGACACCACTGCCCCCCGGGGACCCAGCCCTGAGCCCAAGGAAGCTGCAGGGAGAGGGTGGGGGTGGGAGAGTGGTGGTGGGGGGACAGGAAGCACCCGGGTCCTTCCCTCCTCCCTCCTGCCCCATCCTCCGCCCCCATCCCTGGCTAGAGCTTGCAGCCCCAGGCCTTGGCACTAGGGGGACGGGGGCGGGGAATGGGGACAGAAATCCCTTTCTGGCTCAGTGCCTTCCTCTGCTCCGTTTGATTTGTTGGCCTCAGGATGGCGATTGCCCTGCAGCCCCTGGAGAGCTGGGCCTGGGCTTTGAGGCTGGAGGGAAAGGGAGAGGGTGCTGACACTTCAGCCCTTCCTGCTCGACTGGCACTGGGTGGACCCACCCAGCGCTCTGGGCTGGGACCTGGGAGGCCTCGCTGTGAGTCTCAGCTCTGCAGGGGATTGTCGTGTGACCTCAGGTGGCCAGCAGCATCCCCCTCCTCTGCCGGTGTGACCCAAACCTGGTGTCGCTGCAAGCTCATCCGGGAACTTGCTATAGACACTACTCCCCAGGCCCCGCTCCTCATCTTAGATTGGGGTGGGAACCCGTTTCTGGAAGACCCCCTGAGATGGTGATGCAGCTGCTCCAGGGACAGGTGCTTCCTAAGGGCCCCTCCCCAGCTTCACGATTCCCACCTCCTGAGCAGGCAACCCTCTGTGCTTCCCTGGTGCCGCCTCCCCGCCACCTCACAGCCGTGTCCTGACGGGATGCACCCCGGCCTTCCCAGTGGCATTGGCAGTGGCAGGGACTTCATGGGGCTGCCTGGACCTGCCAGCACCAGAAGGAGCTTGGGGGGACCTGAGAGGCCGCCAGGGCCGCCTCTTTCTCCTCCTCTTCCTCTTCCTCTTGGCCTTGGCTTTCTCCCTTTTCCACTTTTGTCGATGCCCTTTGTCCGCAGCCTCGTTTTCCTCCCTGCCCTGATTTCCTTCTCTCTCTTCATTGCGTCCTCACCCTCTTCTTTCTGTCTGCAGCCCCCCCCTCCAGCTGGTGTTTCTGTCTTTGGTATCCCCCCCTTTCCACCCTCTCTCTGTCTTTGCTCTCCTTCTCTAGTCTGCCCCCCCACCCCCCCGCATGCTCTATCTCTGTCACCCTGGAAGTGTGGGGTGGGGGCTGCCAGCGGGTGGAGGGCTTCTGGGAAAATCAGACGGACGGGGAGAGGCCACAACGTGGACAAACCAAGATTTGTGCAAAGGATTGCAGACTGGCTCTTAGGGCTGAGGGCGCTGTGCCTTCTGTCCTGACCCTCAAGGTCCCTCCCACCCGCCACTGGCTGGCTCCAGCCCACGTTCCCAGGCCACCTTGTCTGTTCTGTAGCCCAGGGTGCCCTGGTCACCCTGCCGCTCTCTCAGGCCTGTAACCAGCACCCCATCTCCGATTCCCAGCTGAACTGCCACTGTTTCTGAGGCCCCTCTTCCTGTCTGTGTTCCCAGGGCATTGTGTCTGGAGTGGCAAGGGGGTGGGGACAGGGCGTGAAGGGGATGGTGGGCTTCAACTGAACAGACCAGTTCCTCCTCTGTCTTCCAGGCTCCAAAGAATCACCTCTTGTCTTTCCTCAGTGACCTGCCAGGACAGGTGGTATTGGGCCTCCAGGCCTGTTAACCCCTCAGGGCCAGGGTGGGGCCAAGGGCCTGAGGTCCCAGCTACCCTCTGAGGGAGCCTCTCTGGGGGCCAGAGATATCAGGCTGCCCTCGGCCCCCACGCGGGTGAAGAGGCCTTCTGGCCCCTGGGGCCTGGCTGAGCGCCTCGGGCGAGGAGCTAGGCAGGCTCTCCAGGTAGGTTGGGGTCCTGCTCTCCCATCCTGGGAACTTTATTCTAGGAGCTCTGGGCTAGGAGAGCCCCTGTTTCTTCCAGACACCCTCTCCGCACCCCGCCTTCCTCGGGCCCCTGGCCCTGGGTATGGGGACATGCCGAGAAGCAGCCGGGAGAAGGGTTAAGTCGGGAACTCTTGGGATGGCGTTGGCCACGGCTATTCCTCCGGGAGAGGAGAACAAGGGACCCATTCTGTGTGTGGGAATTAATAGCAAAGAGTCATCTGGGGTGTCATTCAAGCCCTGATCAGCTCCCAGAGGAATGCAAGAGAGAGAGGAGAGAGAGGAGAGAGAAAGAGAGAGAGAAAGGGGGAGGCAGGGAGAGGCCTGAGGCAGACATGTCAAAGGAAGGGCATTGGGGTCCGGCTGGTAACAGGAGCCTGCCCTGGCGGGCGGGCCCACGGCATGGAGATGGGAGTCCTGCTTTTCATCACAGATACATCCCTGTCCCCACTCAGGATGGAGACGCCCCTCCTGTCATCCCCTTACCAAGGGCCTCTGCGCTCTGTCTTCCTTCTTTCCTAGGATGTCTGCAGACTCCACCCCCACATCACTGTCTGCCCTGATGGCTGGAGCCCAGCCCAGGCTGTGGGCCCTCCCTCCTGGGCACCCCCAGTCTGCTGCCATCTTTGCCTGGGGTCTTCAATGTTCCCTGTGGGAACAGCCCTGAGGCTGGCGCTGTGGAGAGCTAGCTTGGGCTCCCCAGTTGTGCCCTCTGTGCCAGGTCCAGTGGCCTAGCTCCAGGTGAGCTCAGACACCTTCCTGCACATGGGGGATACTGGGGCTCTTCAGCCACCGCAGGAGCTCAGCCTTCCCTGTCCCCGCCAGCTGGGCTGTGGCCTGTGCATGAGGTCCTGCAGGCCTCCGGAGACATCATGAAGGTCTCAGCCTAAGGAAGGGCCTTGGAGAAACTCGAGGTCAAATTCTTGGCTTTTGGGATGTGCAGGCTGCCCCAGAGAGGACCCATCTACCCATAGGTCACCTGCCTTTCAGCCCAGCGCCTGACTCTGCCCCAGGGAGGGCCTCCCAGGCCTCTGAGCTAACATGAAGCGTTCCTGGATGGAGCGGGGCAGAGGGAGCACCAGGTGCAGAGGGAGCTGCTGCGTGCAGCCTGGGACGGGCTCCTCGGCCTGCCCGAGCCCTGCAGATCTCACACATGAGACGGGGTTGTCAGCTCTTAGCTGGCTTTGTCGTGAGGCAGCGAGTGTAAGGTGCCCGACACATAGCGAATGGCAGAGCGCTGATGTTATTTTTCTTGTGACTATTAATGTAACTGGAGGTCTGGGTGGTTTCCAGCGCCTTGGGCTGAAGGGTGTACCGTGGGCACCCTTTAACTGTCTGAGTCTGCGCTGGGCAGCCTGTGCCCCCTCGGACCAGTCTTAAGAACCCTGTCATTGCTCCTCCTTGGCTGTGGTTGCAGTGAGGTTGAGTGTCCTGGTCCCCAGACCTTCCTGGAGCCAGCACCCACACGTGGTGACTCATCCGGCTGGTCTTGGGACCGGGGTACCCTCCCCCAACAGCACGCAGGGACAGAGTGTGCGGCCACTGCGGGAGCTCTGGGAAGCTCCGAGCCTCAGTTTCCTCCTTGGGAGCATAGCCAGCGTTCCTCCCGAGGGCAGATGTGCACATGTCGAAGCCTGAAGGGGTCTTAGGGTGGGCCCACCGCTCGCCCTGTGGCACAGACAGCAGCTGAACGTTAGAAAAGAGGGCCCTTTCTGAGGTCCTGAGAGATGGGCAGAGCTTGCAGGTCCCTCTTCCTGGAGGGCGTCGGGTTTCCGGGGTCCTGGCCCGAGCTCCACCTCTAGGAACCAAGGGGACTGGGTGATGTCTCGCCCCTCGCTGGGGTGGGGGAGGGTCTGCCGAAAGGAAGGGGTGGAGCCTTTTGCCAACGGTACAGTTGCTCTGTGTTCGTGGGGGTTCGCTAGGCTGGTCACTTCGGAATCCTGTGCCCCCCTCTCCCCGCATGAACGTGTTGACCCTCTGGTCTTGAGACCCTGGGAGGAAGGTGACAGGTGGTCCAAGATGGCAGGGGGTCTAGGCCTGTCCCCATGCTCTTCTCCAAACCCCATGTAGGGGTCTTGGGTGGTTGGTGCCCGGAGCCCAGAGGGACAGGCTGAGCGTGTGTAAGAGGTAGATCTGCCCAGGGGGTCCCTGCCTGGCTTGGGAGGTGCGGTGAGTGTTTGAATGGGACCTTCTCCCACATCTTCAGAGTGAAGGATGGGCTGATGAGGTCTCACTGCCTCCTTGCTCTGGGCTGGGTTCCCGACCTTGAGGAGCTCCTAGCCTGGTGGCCTTGGCCTTCATTATTTCAGTTCTTGTTCTCGGCACGGTGCTTGGCACATAGCGCGTCCTCAGGAAACATTTCTGGGGCCGAGTGGGGTGGTTACAGACAGCCCCACTGCTGACAGGACGAAGCACGTGGGTGGAGGCTAAGGCTGTGTCTTGCCTGGAAGCAGAGGAAGGGACAAGGAGCAAGTGCAGAGTGGTGGTGACAGGGGACCTGTGGCCGGCAAGAGGCAGGTATGGAGGGAGGTCCGGGGACTGGGAGCCGGACAGCCCCGGGTTCACTTCCTCACTCTGCAACCCCTAATTCGCAAGCTAGCTCCCTGCCCCGAGCCTCAGTTTCCCGATCCGCCAGTCGGGATGACAGGACCTATCTCATGGAGTGGTCAAGGGGCTCAGGACAGGTGACATGTGGGCACGTAGTAGGCCCCCGACGGCATACACGCTAGACACAGTGTGACGTGACACAGGGCGCTTTGGAGAGAACAGATGCGAATTACGGAAACGTTTCACAGAGACTGACAGATACAGAAGCAAATATGGGCTGTGCTGCATTCGATTTATAGAGGCAGAGGACCTACTTTTAGAGGAATTTATGAATTTACTCATTGCACGGACAGCGCCCGAGGGCCTACTCTGTGCTGGCTGTCTGCTGACCACCAGGGACATAGAGAGGAACCAGGAGCTGCTCCTTGACCTGGAAGTTCACGGTCCTGAGCAGGAGATCGGTAGATAAACACCTCATTCACTACGCCTGGTGTGATCAGCACTGGGCACACACAGCACCAGGGATCTTCTTAACCGTTGGCAGGGGAGGCCCGGGGACCCACAAAATCATTTTGGAACCAAAGAGAAAAGCATCAGTTTCAAAGTCTGTGAAGAAATATAGCAAAATAGAGATTAATCAAAATTTCCAAGCAAAAAATCACAAACATGCTTTAAAACTTGAATATAGCCAAACGATCATGTTCAGGCCACGACGAGGGCACATGTGCTTGCTACGCTGGGGGCCGCCGGTCTGAGAAGGTTTTATGACATGATTCTGGGAACCGGCTGCGGAGGGCGCTCAGCAAAGGGAGCCAGCGGCCCTGAGGACGGCCCCCAGGAGGCGCTGCCTGGGCCAGACTCAAAGGGAAACCAGTGGCTGAGCGGAGGGAAAAGCGGCCCAGTGGTGATGAAGGGGACAACCGTGGTCGAGTGAAGGTGTCGAGGAAGGAAAGCACATGGGGGGCTGGGGAGATGGCACGTTATTTGGGATGGGGATGTTTTGGACTTAGGGTCCTAAGAACAGGGGGAGGGCCAGTGACATTAGAAAGGTTGTGGGGGGGGGGGGCGGTTATCCTGAGGGCAGTGGGAGCCATGGAGAAATTTTAAGGAGAGAGGGGTGGTCACATGGTCAGACTTCATACATATCTATATATCTATGTATTTATCTCTCTCTATTTTTTTACTCTCACCTGAGGACATTTTTTACTGCTTTTAGAGAGGGAGGGAAAGAGAGAAACATCAATGTGAGCCCTGGCTGGTGTGGCTCAGTGGATTGAGCACCAGCTTGCGAACCAAAGAGTCGGCGGTTCAATTCCCAGTCAGGGCACGTGCCTGGGTTGTGGGCCAGGTCCCCGGTTGGGGGCGCACAAGAGGCAACTGATTGATGTTTCTCACATCGATGTTTCTCTCCCTCTTTCTCCCTCCTTCCCCATCTCTCTAAAAATAAAGAAAATCTGTAAAAAGAAAGGAAGGAAGGAAGGAAGGAAGGAAGGAAGGAAGGAAGGAAGGAAGAAAGAAAGAAAGAAAGAAAGAAAGAAAGAAAGAAAGAAAGAAAGAAAGAAAAAGAAAGAAAGAAAAAACATCAATGTGAGAGAACAACATCAATTGGCTGCCTCCCGTACACACCTGGACCAGGGATCAAACCTGCAACCTAGGCATGTGCCCTGACTGGGAATTGAACCCGCAACCTTGCAGTCACAGGCCAATGCTCCAACCAACTGAGCCACGCTGGCCAGTGGTCAGACTTTTTCTAAAAAAAGTTCGCTGTCAAGGCATCAGGGAGATGCCTGGTGGGTGCGGAGGGGAGGGAGGTGCTGGAAGAGGCTGGCGGGCTAGTTAGGAGGCTGGGGTACTGATCACGGGGGAAAAGTGGTGAGGGCCTGTGCTGGGACAGGGCCGAGAGGGGAGTGAAGATGGGGAGTGACGTGAGAACTGACCCGGCAGGGGCCGGAGGGAAAGGGGCTGGGACAGGTGGCAATGCCTGTTCCCTGAGTGCTCGCCGTGGGCCTGGAATGTTCTGTGACGTAACTTCGCACTGTATCCCCCTAACTCCCCTCGTGCAGAGAGGTGTGGGAGGCAGGTTCACCTACCTGAAACCTGTGTACGTATACCTTCAACTAACCTGAATCCTACGTGCCCTGCACTCACAAAACAAGGTAAAAAATGCATATATATGTGGGATACATTCACTGGATAGAGAAGCAAAAAGAAGAAAGTAAAACTCACTCCTGACCCCACTGTCCAGAGTGGAAACAGTTCGGTGTGACTGTGCTCACACTTCGGCCCCGAATGCGTGCAGCCCCCACACATCTGACTGCGCCTGTCCGAGCAGGTCAGTGCACCGCAGCCGGTCTCCAGGTGGAGGGTGGGGTGGAGGTTTGGGGGCACAGCTGAGCCTGTGTTCACATCAACCCCACTGGCAGCAAACCTTCTAGATTCTTCCTGCTGTCCACGTGATCTGCCCGGGACTGAGGAGCAGGGTCAGGTCGTCGATTTCCAGTGTGTTTCAGGTTCTCCTCGACTCTCCTCTGGTTTCAGCTTTATGGTTGACAATGCTATGTTATTTGGTGCATGCATGTTCATCTTTTTATACCTTTATTATGTTTAGCTTTGAGCTTCGCAAAGTCCACTTTTTCACCATTTTTAATGCTTTTAGTCGAAAGTTGGCAGCCTTGTCAGATCATAAGGGTGCCAGGTCCGATTGTCTGCGTGTCTTGCTATGCCTTTACCGATGGCAAGCAGATACCGGAGCTCGGGAGGTTGGCAGAGCTGACCGGCACCCTGTGCTGGAACCCTGGTTCTGACGCTCGCTGGAGGTATGACCTTGGGCGAGTCCTTTCACGTTTTAAATCTCCACTTTTGACAAGCCAGGCTGCTAGCAGCCTCAGTCTTGTGGGGATGAAGGGAGAAAAGCCTCGCATTAAAAATAAGAGTCCACAGGGCAGGGTCTGAGGGTTTCTGAGCCGTGTAGCTTGCTCTTGGGAGTGCGGTCATGAGGAGGACCCGCGGCAGGGCCAAGGAGAGCACCTGCTGCTACGCTAGTGGCTGGAGGAGGGGAGCTGGGGAGGAGGGGTCCCACCAAGGAGACATTGGGATAGAATTGGTGACCAACTGGCCTGTGTAGGTGGCAGGGTGAGAGGGTTGTCAGACAAAGTGGGGACGGGAAGAAACCTAGAGAAGCCCCCCTCAAAGGAGGTCTATGACTGGAACCTTCCCTGGAGGAATGAGTGCCGACCACAGTCAAGCACCGACCTCAGAAACCCATGGGGCAGTTTGACATCACTGCCGTTTCCACGGGCACGGTGACTTTTCTGTGGTTAATTTGGACTGTATTGTACAAAAGTGTTAGTTAGTCCATGGAGGATGGGCTTTCAAAAAAAGCATCTCCTCCACTCCAGTGAGCTGCACCCAAGGGACCTTGGGGTTATTTGTGGGGTCGCAGGGTCAGAGTGATGATGGGATGTTGACCACAGCCACCCATGCCACGGTGAGGGCCAGCCGTTTCCAGCCCCCCTCCTGCTGCTGCCTCTCACTCAGCACTGCTTGTGGACCATGCTCTGGGTCAGGACAGAGGCCGCAGCCGAACGTGGAGACTGCAGGGCAGCGCAAGCCAGGCCTGTCCTTGTCCACCCAGAGCTGTCACCTTCCACTCCAGTCCCAGCCTGGGGAGGGGTCAACTTGGCTCTAGGGAGCGGTGGCAAGGGGAGCAAGGAGCAGCTTCTCCATCCTCTTTGATGAATTGCCTGACCCACGCAGAGCCCCAGGAAGGGCCTGGCTCAGGGTGGAGGCAGTGGGAGGCAGGGGACAGAGTCAGGACGGCTAGGCAGTGGTCCCAGCTCTGTCACTTCTGTTTGTGCTGTGGTCCTGGGGAGGCTCGGCACCTCTCTGACCTCCAGCTTCCTCTCCTGCACGGTGGGAATCCCAAGGCCTCCATCCTCACCTGGCAGAACTGAAATGGAAAGAGACCCCTGATTATAAAGAGCTTTGGCAGGGGCAGTAGGCCTACTTGGGACCACTGTTCGAGCTCCCAGGGTGCACTCTACTCCTGTCTTCCAGATGTTCTGGGAAACCACGGCCTCACAGAACTTGGAAGGAACTTGGGCTTTACTCATTGTGAGTGCTCCGTTTCTTCAGCGAATAAAACCCAGAGATCCAAAGAGGGCAAGGGGTGTGCCTAAGGTCACGGGCGGTGAGCAGCAGAGTGAGAACTTGAACCTGACTCCGACCTGAAGGCCAACACAAGGCCCCAGGCACCCTGGGGGCTCGCAGGGAGCTGTGTGAGTCCCCAACAGCAGGGATGCTGGCAGACCCCAGCCCGCCCTTCCTCACCGGCCCTCCCGAAAGCGCCTGCCCCAGACTGACCCTGGTTGGGGGCACCTCCTGGGAGGGCAGCAGGCAGAGGGGGAGTGGGCTGGGTGACCATGCAGACCCTGAGGGGCTGGTGATGTGGGTAGCAGTGGGGAGGCTGGCAGGCAGGAGACGGCACCCAGCCTGCAGCAACGGATGATCAGGGACCGGAGCCCTGACTTGTGAGGATGTGGCAGAAAAATGAAGACCCTTGGCTCCAAGGAGCCAGGGAGAGGCAGGAACCATGGGGGGGTGGAGGGAGGCACAGCTCGGGAAGTGCAGGTGGGAGGAGGGAGTGGGTGGAGCAGCCTCAGTGCCACCAAGACCCCCTTCCCTATCCATGTCTGTGGGGGAGGGGGTGCGCGGCGGGAAATCCCTCTCAGCGATTCTGATGGAGGACGAACAATCCAGCCAGCTCCAAGGAGCCTCTAGTGTCAAGACGGCAGCCAAGGTGCTCTGTTCCCTCCATAAGGGGCCTGGCATGGGCGCGCCTGGAGCAGGTGACTGAAGGAATGCGGAGAGACCGGGAGGGGGACTGAACAAGCGGTAGCCACGGTGATTTCTGTCCAGAGGACATCGTGAATGATGGCCTGAGCTGGGGCCTGGTAGCGGGATCTGGGCCCCATCGATTCCCCTTAGAGCCCTCCCCACGTTTCCCCCTATAACCCTCCACGCCCCTGTAATGAAGCCCTGTGTATTTAAGGAGCCCCATCCTCCTCCTCACATCCCTCTAGACCAAGGCAGAGGGAGCTGGGGTCGGGGGTGACAGGAAGGGCTCTCATTTCTGGTTCAGGTCCTGGAACTGGGGAGGAGTGGGGTGGGGCAGGACTCCAGTCGCTGGGAGGAATTGGTTGTAGAATCAGGTGAGATCAGAAGCTGTGACTAAGTGACCCAAGCACTGGGGAGGAGAGGGCCATACATGCTGGTTATGGGCAAGGCTCCGGAGCAGCCCTGGGCTTGCTTGACCTCTCTGAGCCTCCATTTCCCCATCTGCAGAGTGGGGAGCAGGAAGCACCACTCCTGGGGGTCATCTGACCTGCGAAAACACTCCGCATGAACCAGCCCTTTGACATACATTCATTGAACACCTGCTGTGGACCCTTGGACCGCACCCGTGAAGTGTAGGAAAAACACAACCAGTTGCAGAAACAAACAAAACTCGGAATAAGTGAATTGTATGTGGTGTGATGGGGGGGACTTGAACGGGGAAAGGGGTGTCAGGAGTAGAGAGCAGGGTGGCTCCCAGTCTTAAGTGGGTGACTGGGGCCGGCCTCACTGAGAAGGGGACATGGAGTGAAGACCTGAAGTGGCCCTGGCAGCTGGGCCTGTGGGACAAGACATTCCAGACGGAGGGAGCAGCCAGGGCACAGGCCTCCTGGTGCAAGTGCGCCGGGGGCTTTCAGGAGACAGAAGCAGAGTGTGGGGGGCACGCAGCAGGGGATGGGTCAGTGACGGGTCTGAGCAGGGCCTGGGAGGCCAGGCAGGAGCTGGGCCACCAGGAAGCAGAGGACAGGGTGGCGGTGATGGCCAGGGTGGCCCCAGTGTGGCAGTCAGAAGTTGGCAGATAGATACCTGATCGTTTCTCCTGTTGAAAAATCATTTTTAATAACTTTATTGAGGAGTAGTTGACGTACAATAAAGCACACACATTTAAAAGGTTCACTTTGGTGAGTTTTGACACATCTGTACACACACAAGAAACTCTCCCTGCCATCTAGAAAATGAACGTCCCCATCACCCCCAGACCTCGGTCCTGCCCCTGGTCATGCCTCCCTCCGCCCCCACCCGGCCCCCTGTGACCAGGGACCTGTGTCGGTCACTACAGAGCAGTGTGCATTTTCTGGAGTTGTGTCTAATGGAATCGTGCAATGTATACCCTTTTTTGTTCAACTTCTTTAGCTCAGCACCGTTGTTTTGAGATGTATCCATGCTGTGTGTGCGCATAATTTATCTTTTTATTGCCGAAGAATATCCTATTACAGGGATCGACCACCACGGGTTTTATCCCCTCACTCGTTGATGGACATCCGCGCAGTTTCGGAATTCTGCCCGTTACAAATAAAGCCGCTGTGAGCCCTGGGCACACGCTGTTGTGTGGGCACACGTGTTTGTGCGCAGGAGGCTGTTACTCAGAAGTGCCGTGGCCGGGTTGCTGGTAGGTGAGCATCTCTTTCATTGTTGGAGAAGCTATCAGACTCTTCCAAAGTGGTTGTACCACCGACATTCCCACCGGCAGGGCGGACAGTTCCGCCCACTAAGCCCCCGGCAGTGTTGGTCTGTAGTTACAGGCGTCTGGGGACCGGGACAGCGGGTTTTCATTTGCATTTCCTTAATGACAGACCGTCCTTAGCGTCTTGCATGAGCCTGTTTGGCATCTGTGTGTCTTCTCTGGCCAACGGTCTCTTCAAATGTGACGTCCATGTCGGAAATGGAGTTGTCTTCTTACTACTGTGTTTTGAGAGTCCTTCAATATCCTGATGACAGCCCTTTACCAGATGAACAATTTCAAATACTTTCAGTCTTTTCTCATCTGTTCATTCTCTTACTGATGTTTTTCAGAAGAGCAAAATTTTTAAATTTTGATGAAGTCCAATTTATCATTTTTTTATCTTATGGGTTATGCATTTAATGTTATAGATAGAAAATCTTTGCCAGAGATCCCAAAGATTTTATCTTATATTTTCTTCTAAAAGATTTATAGTTTTATATTCTACATTGAGGTCTTTGATCTGCTTGGGACTTTTTTTTTTTTTGGTATATTGTGTGGGATAAGGGTCAAAGTTCTTTTTTTTTTGCATGGGGTTATTCAATTGAGTATCATTTGTTGAAAAGACTCTCCTCTCCCTGTTGACTTGTCTTTTGCATCTTTGTTGGAAATCAGTTGGCCATATGTGTGGGTGTGTTCTTGGGCTGTTTTTCGTTGATCTCTACGCCTTTCTTTATGCTAATACCACACTGTTTTGATTATTGTGCCCTTATAATAAGTCTTGAGATCAGGCTATATAATTCCTCCAACTTTGTTCTTTTTCAAAATTGTTCTGACCATCTGAGGTCCTTTGCACTTCCACAGACATTTCAGAACCAGCTTGTCAATGTCTACAAAACAGCTTGCTGGGATTTTTACTGGGATTGGATTAAATCTATAGAACAATTTGGGGAGAACGGATAACAACTTTGAGTCTTTCAATCCATGAACGTGGTGTCTCTCTCTATCTAGATACGGCGTTAACCTTTTGTCAATTTGTCCCTAAGTATTTTGTATTTGACGCGAGGGAGCAAGATCTCAGATGCTCTCTCTCTCTCCCTTTTCTTTTTTTACTTTTTAGTTTGAAATAATTTTAGACCTACAGAAGAGCCATAAAGACAGCACAAAGAGTCCCTGTGTGTCCCTCGCCCGGCTTCCTCTGATGTCTTCTCCTTTGTCCCAGGACCCAAGCCGGACCCCACATTGCATTCAGTCCTCATGTCTTCGCCCCCTCCCATCTGTGACAGGTCCTCAGCAGTCTTTCCTGCTGTTTCGTGACCTTGACATTTTTGAAGAGTACTTGTCATTCATTTTGCAGAATGTCCCTCATTTGGGGTTTTTCTGATGTTTTCTCATTGTTAGACTGAAGGTGTGGGTTTGGGGAACACCACGCAGGGATGTGCCCTTCTCTTTGTGCCGTATCCAGGAGTGCATCACATGGGCATGCCTCACCAGTGGTGACGTCAGCCTGGACCACTTGGTTAAGGTGGTGTTGGCCACATCCTCCGCCATAAGGATAGCATTGTCCTTTTTTATTCCCGGCTAGAAGTGAGCCTCTAGGTCTGGCTCACAGTGAAGGAGAGGAAAGTTCAGCTCCTCCTCTAGCCCCACAGGGTTTACCCTACACTTCCCCCATCGCGTGTTTGTGCCTTCTTTCTCTGACACGGAGAACCTGGCTCTCGTTATCAGTAGTATATCTACCCATTTGTTTAAACTTCGTGTCCATATAAGACAACCTTGGAATCGCTAAGCTCTGCCTTGTGAGAAACAAATTTACCAACTAGCGTACAGTGTTTGCCTGCAGTTATTTTTGTTACAGTATCTGGTAAAAACACCATCATAGGAAATTACTGAGGTCAGGTCCTTTCTTCTCCACCCTCTTTAGTGTCTTTAGGTCAAACATTTGTTATTCACATTTATCCGCAAGTATTTTGTACTTTATGGTTTTATTTTAAGTGATATGTAAAAATTTTAAATTTCTGATTGTTTTTGCTAGTAGAACATATAGAAATATAAAATATTATTTTGTATATTGACCTTGTGTTGCACTTAGAATGGTGGGAACAATGTCAATGTCATGCACAGCTGCTTCTAAGCCCTGCTGCTTGCTAAGCAGCTGCTTGCTAATAAACTCACTTTTTACAGTAGGTTTTTTGTAGATTATTTAGGATTTCCTCTATAGATGATTATGTTGCCTGTGAATAAGGATAGTGTTATTTCTTCTTTTCCCATCTGTATATCTTTTATTTCATTTTCTTGCCTTATTGCACTGGCTGAGAATTCTAGTACAATGTTGAGTAGGAGTGAGATTGGACATTCTGGATATGTTTTAAAAATAAAGCAAATAGGATTTCCTAAAGGATTGGAGTTCAGTGGTTACTATTATTTCTCTGTGCTGGAGAAAGAGCTGGTGCCCACAGAAGGGACCTAGCCCTGTGGAGGTGGTGGAATGGTTGGTAGGAGTCAAGGGTGGGCAGGGTGCTGCCAAGAGGCCCCTGCTCAGCAGAGGTGAGAGCTGGGTGAGCAGGAGACTTTCCTATGCATCTTCCTTCTGCCAGTTTGGGTTTAAATGTGAAAGGACAAATGACAATTCCCTGTGATTTTTTTTTTTTTTAAAGAGGGAAGTCATGGTAAAGACTGCTTTGGGGTTAGCTCCCAAACAGGTCATTTAGCACTTATCTGGCCCTCAATTCCAGATGCCTAGTTTTGGGTGTGCACCCCAAAGCAGCTGAGTGGGCAGATTTGGATTTGGAGTGTGGAGCCCTGGGCTGGAGCCCTGACTGCAAATGTAGCTGTGTGACCAACGGAAGCCCAGCCCCGGTCGCCCCATCTGTGAAGGCCGTGACATGCAGCTCAGGGTGGTGTGAGCACCCACAGCAACAACAATAACAATAATGGCCACACCTGCTGAACCTTGCCGTATGCCAGGCTCTGTACTAAGGACCCTATTTGTATCATTTCATCTTCCCAAGCACCCTGTGAGACAGGTACTCTTGTCCTCATGTCCCTGATGGAGAAGCTGCAGGAAAGTGGTAGGGGAGGGCCTCTGATTTCTGACCTCTGCTGGGAACCGCCCTGCTTTGCTTGTGCGGCCTGCTCAGCTCAAGTGTCACCTCCTCCCAGAACTCTCCCTTGACCGTCCCCCCCACTACCTGCCCAGCACCAGCCGCATCAGGCCCACTTCCCGGGGCTCCCACACACCCATCGCCTTGCTCCCTCAAATCTGGGACTATATCTTGCTCATCCTCACGCCCCAGCGTCTAGCGAGGGTCTCTGCACCCACCAGGGCATCCGCGAATCTCTCGCCCTGAATGCGCAGCTTGGGCAGCAGCCTGAGTCGCCACCTCGTAGACCCCACTGTGGGCTCTGGCCACACCCTGGGGGTCTCTGAGAAGCGGGCCACTTGCAATGAGGCCATCAGTCCAGATGAAGGCCCTGGCCTGAAGGCATCTTGGACCAAGCCTCCCTCTGCGCCACCACCCACCGGCCCCAGGATGCTCCAGGAAGTGCTGTGCATGACACCCACCCCCACCCGCAAGAGAAGGGACCATTGTGTCTGAAGGGTTAACGAGGGATGCAAGGAAGGGGCCCTTTAGCCATGATGCCCTCTGACCTTTCATAAATCAGAGTGGCTGGGGAGAGAGGGGGCTGCTTGGCAGGACTGGGTGGGGTGGGGGCTTAGAAGCAGCTGCGCGCGACGTTGACATTGTTCCCACCATTCTAAGTGCAACAAATCCCTCTATTGTGTTCCTGGTTTATCTGGTTCCTCTTGTTTATTAGCATGGCTCCTTTGGCAGCGGTTCCAGCCCTGGGCGGGTGGAAAGAGTGCTGGCACGCACCACGGGGGGAGGGGGCCGGGAGGGGGCTGCCATCAATGCCCGCATTGTCCCCTCGCTTTTTGTTTCTACTGTAATGACATGTTGGAAGAGAGAGGAGAAAAAAAAAGACTCAAGTTGGGGTGGGAAGAGGAGGGCAGAAAAGAAAGAGGGAGCAAGGGCCCTGGTGTGGATTGATGTCCGGACCTGGGCGGATGTGCCGGCAGCTGGGCAGCCGGGTGGATGGAGCCAGGCTGGGCTGCCTGGGGGGTTGGTGGCGCAAGGGACCACTCAGCCTCCCACCCCAGCCTCTGCCGCCTGGCACCAGGTCCCCCACCATCCTCCAGCCCTCCTGGGGCAGATGTGCAGCTGTGCCAGGGTAGGGCAGGTGCCAGGGTCTGGGGTCTGCATCCTGACGTGTCCCAGCCTGGCCGGGCCACCCAAGGCAGGCCGCTTAGCCTCTCTGAGTCTCGGGGTCCAAGGTCTACAAAATGGGGGGGCTCCGGGAGAAAGGCCATTCCCGCATTTCGGACACGGCAGCATGTCCTCCGCTGTCCTGGGTCTGCACTTCGGAGCCCGGGGCAGAGCAAGGACTCCCACTGGGACAGAGGGCCCAGCACTGCCCCAGAAAGGCGGAGTGCCCACTTGGCAAGGTGGCCTCATCTCCCATCTACACCTGGTCCACACAATGGGGGTGGCAGGGAGGGGGGAGGAGCCTGGGCAGGGTTGGGTGGAGCTCAGGCCCCACCTGGCTGGGCCGTGCCCCTCCCTCTACTGAGGGCAGGACAGTACTCGGCCGGCCCTCGGCCCTCGCAGTTCTGGCTGCTGGGCTAGGGCTGGGGGTGGGGACAGCGGGGAGAGGGTAGGGGGTTGCACAGGGCGCCTGAGTGAGGCATGAAGTCCCTTGACATCTTGGGGCTGGAGGGCCCTCTGAGGCCCGGCCCTGCCTGTCACTTCCTGTAGGCCTTTCTGTAGCACCAGCCAAGTCACCCGCCCCTGCTGGCATGCCCACAGTCACATGGGGCTCCTATTCCGCATGCGGCTCTTCTGCTGGCCCAGCCAGACTTCTGGAAAGTTCTTTGTGAAATCTGTCTTCTTATAGCTTCTGCCTTTTTGGTTCAGTTCTGTTCATTGGACCCACAGGGAACAAGTGGAGGCTCCCTGAGAGTCGGCTTTTTCACCTGAGGTGGTAACGGGAGTCCCCACCGTGGGGCTTTGCTGTGGGGTAGGGGCTGTCTGGGGAGCCTGAGGGAAGCTCTCCAGCCCTCCTAGGCCTCACCAGGGCCTCTGTCCATGGGAAGGGGTGAGGACCATTCCTTCTGTGAATAAAGACAGAGTTTTCTGAGAGGATCGGCTTTGGGTCAGGATTGCGGCTGGGGTCAAGGTCAGGGCTCAGGCTTGGGGCCAGGATCAGGGTTCAGTCTGGGGTCAGGGTCAGGGCTGTCTAGGATCTGGAAGAGGGCTCAGTGTGCGGACAGTGGCAGAGATGGTCTGTTCTGGAGTTGGGACGGTGGCTGTGGTCTTGGGTCAGGGTCTAGGCTGTGACTGGGGTAAATGTTCGTTTGTGGACTCAGGACCCGTGTCCAGTCTGTGGCCAAGATCAGGGCTTTTAAGCATTCATTTGGGTTTAGGGTCAGGCCCCAGGCTGGGGTCAGGGTCAGGGTCAGGCCTTCGATCCAGTCTGGGGTCGAGGCTCAGGCTATCGCCCAGGTTTGAGGGATAATCTCTCACTGGACACAAGGCCCCAGCTGTGGCTGGGCTGCATTCAGGGCTCAGTGGTGAGGGGTCAGGGCTCGGTCTGAGGCTGTGTCTTTGTCTGTTGGGAGTCTTGAGTTGGGGCTGAATTCCTGAATGTGTGGTGTTTGTCCCTGGCGCCCTAATGGCTCAGTTCACCAGGGTTTTCCGTGGCAGACGCCAGGCTCCAGAAGCTGTCACCATAGCTGGCAGCTTGAGGGTGCGCGGGGAGTGAAGCAGGGGGGGAGATGAAACGGGGGTGGGGACAGCTAGGGGGAGGAGGCCAGGGTGTGATGTGTGTGAGATGGGATGTTGGGGGTCAGATACTGGGGAGGGCTGGCCTCTGGGGGTGTGACAACCAGGCCACCAGCCTCAGGATGTCCAACAGATCCTTGGGAAACATGGCTGACCTGGAGAAGAAAGGCCAGGTGGGATGGGGAGGGAGACGGCGGGATGGGACAGAGAGAGCTGTCTTGGGAGCCTCTGGCCTGTGCTCCCCTGCAGACAAGCCTCGTGGGGAGAGGCATGGGTGGGTGAGTGGACGTGTGTGTGCGCAGGGAAAGTGCCAGGGGTACATGTGTGTGGATGGGGCTGTGTCTGGGACTACACGTGTGTTTGGGGTCACATGGCAGGGTCTGGATGGGGCTTAGACAACACCATCCTCCACCCCCGCCACCCTTTCATCCCCAAGATGCAGGCGCCCCTTCTGCAGCCCTTGAGGGTCCTGGCCGGCCCCACGTGACTGGCACCTGAACCCTGGAGGACCCGTCAGCGGAGAGCCCGTGACTCACTGCCTGGTTGCAGGAGATGCTCTGGGAGCACCCTCTCTGGAACAGTCCACGGGCTCGCCAAGGATGTCCTCAGGAGGTTGGGGTGGGGGGGGGCCATCAGGTCAGGGTCATGGTTACCGCCCCCAAGCACCACATACCTTTCCTGCCAGGTTGCTCAAGCACAGCCCCGAAATGGCACCACCCACAGGCACCCGCCTCAGGAGGGAGACTGGCCCAAGGCAAAGAGCTGGGTCCCTAGCAGGGCAATGGTGGGCGCACATGAGGGCACAGCTGAGGCCAGGCTGTGGTCAGGGAGGATGGTGCCATCCCTTGTCTCATGAGGGCAGCCCAGGTCTTCAGCGGCCAGACCAGGTGTGGTCTGAAGGTCGCCTGCTCCCCAAGCCCATTGCCACTGTCTTCTTGGCTCTCTTTGCTGTCACCATCCAGAGGCTCAACGGGTAGCAGGTGCCCTTCAGAGTCTCCACCCCCTTGTCCTCTCTGTGTTTGCCTTTTCTTCTTTTTCCACCCCCGAGCCCCACCAAGACCTCTGGGGTTTCCTTCTGGTCTGAGGGTCAGCTGCACATTCACTTACCTTGGGGTCAGGTTCACTGTAGGGTGTTAGCACCAGAAGGGACCCAAGTCCCACGCCTGCAAGTGCAGCTGAGTGTGATGGCTCCTTTGTGCATGTCCCTTCTGTCCCTTCACTGCCAACCACTCCCTGAGCGCTACCGTGTACCCTACCCCTTGGCTGAGCATCCAGGGCACAGAGGGGAGTCCTCAGGGAGCCCACTGCTGCGGGGGAAACGACAGCCAGCAGGGAAGGACCGGCCTGGGCAGTGCCCAGCTGGGGAAAGGTGACCTTGAACTAAGTTGTGTAGATGGGGAGGAACCAGCCAGGGTGTGAATGGACATGTGTTGTGGGGGAGAGGGTTAGAACTTGCAGTTAAAGAGGGAATGTGGCCCCCGGGGCTGTCTTCGCCGAGCTCTCCCTCGAGGTTTGCCAGGAACTCCAGTAGAAACAGTGCAGTTTTGGGGTTAGACCCAGGTGGGGTGAGTCTTGGCTCTGAGGCTTTGGAGCCCTATCACCTGGGAGAAGCTAATGGACCACGCTGAGCCTCGGTGTCATCAGTGGTAAGGGCGTGAGGGATGCTGTCTCTGGGGGCAATGCAAAAAGGAGTCTTACTCCTCCGGGCTAGTAAAGGGGGCCACAAAACCTCGCCCCTCTGATGGTCTAAGCAGCTGCCTCTGGCCTTTTTGACTGTGCAGCCTTCTGTGTAAAAACATGATGGAACAGCCCTGGCTGATGTGGCTCTGTGGACTGAAGCCAGCCTGCAAACTGAAAGGTCGCCGGTTCGATCCCTGGTTGGGGCATGTGCCTGAATGGCAGGGACGTGGGAGAAGCAGCCAATCCATTTCTCTCCCTTCCCCTCTCTCTAAAAATAAATAAACAAATAAAAACCTTAAAAGAACGCATGGGGTCACAAAGTCCCAAAACATATATAAAAATTCCCTACTATTAAGAGTCTGTCTGGATGACAAGAATCGGATTCCAGCCAGGTTTGGTTACTGAGGCCATTATTGAAATGTGTGTGGTTCCTGAGTTTGGCAGAGTGAAGGGTATAGAAAAAGAATTTCCCAGACCAGTTCAGTTCCTAAATCCGATTTCCAGGTGCGTGTGTGTTCGTTTATTTATGAATTGTATACGTGTATTGCTATATTAAATGGACAAAGTAGAAGCTTTAAAATAATGAAAGTAAAAAATAAAAATGGAAAGAAAGCTACTCATGTCTTTTTGCGCCCTGCTGGGCTTCCCGGGCTGAGTGTTGAGGGGGAAGCATGCCTCCAGGTGGACATCCCAGAGGCAGGAGGGACTGAGGGAGCCTGGTCGTGGAAGCCATTGTTGTTGGTATGCTTCACTGTGTACCTGTCCCGCCCGCACCTGTGCAGGGCCTGGGGCTCCCAGGAGAAGGAGATGGAGCTTTGGCCTGAAGGGGGTTGGTGATGTCTGTTTGTCTTTTTGAATTATTCACAGCAGGTTCCACAGGGAAAAAAAACAAACCTGTTCCTTAAAATCTGAAGAGAACTTCCTTGAAAAACTGTGCTTGCTGCCTGCCTTTTCCCTCCAGTGGTGAACTATACATCACACAAAATTTACCGTTTCAACCACTTTTAGGTGTACAGGTTAGTGCCACGAAGCACATTCACATTTTGTGTGACTGTCACCACCACCCATCTCCAGAACTTGTCATCCTCCCAAATGGAAACTCTGTCCCCATTCAATGCTAACTCCCGGTCCCCTGACCCCACGGCCCCGCCCCCACTGCTCTGCTCTCTGTCTCCATGAACTTGACTCCTTCAGGCACCTTATATAAGCAGAATCATGCGCTATTTTTCCTGCTGTGTCTGGCTTCTCTCACTTAGCGCGGTGTCCGCAAGGGTCACCCGTGTCGAAGTGTGTGTCAGAATCCCCTTCCTCTGAGAACTGACACTTTGTTCCGTGTGTGTGGACCACATCTGTTTATCCACTCATCTGCCAGTGGGCACTTGGGCCATTGCTGCTGTTTGCCCGCTGTGAATGCTGCTGCTGTGGACACGGGTATGCACGTACCTGCCCGCTTCCCTGCTTTCAATTCCTGGTGACTTTTATAGAGAGCATTCTTGACAAGTTTTCCCATAGTTTTGGGTCCAGTGATCACAGTTTTGTAAAGTACAGCCCAGCATAAGGCCATCATAGATGAATGTGGGAGCACAAGACAGCATTATGGGGGAGCAGGAAGGCAGGGGAAGGGGCACACAGGGGAAAACCAGCACCTGGTGGCTGGCTCAGGACTCCCCAGGCCAACTAGGTGGGCAGGCACATCGTGGAGGGTGGAGGGAAGGTGGCGTGTCTGAGAAGGTCATTTGATCTGGCTGAAGGGTGGGTGCAGAGGAGACTGGCCCAGGAAGAGACGTAGGGAGTGCAGGGCACGGACCAGACCATGGACAGCGTGGCTGACCCTGTGGAGGACCCTGGGTTTCTCCTGGAGGGAAGAGGAAGCCCTGGAGACTCTTGGATGAGGGTGGGCGGTGGCCTCCCTGACATTTGCTTCCCGCCAGGGTCTGGTGCCACCGTGAACCAGGGGAGGTGGGGTGGAGATGAGGCTTCCGCCCCACCCCAGGATTCTCCCTCTTTCCTGGTGTCTCCAAGGTGCCGGGTCTCCTTTCTGGTCCCTTCAGCCACCTTGAGAGGTCCTTCTGCAGGCCGCTTGGTCCCTCCAATCAATCACCTTCCCAAGAAGCGTTCCACGTGTGATCCTGTCACCGCAGATGCGTACGCACACTCCCGTGATCACCCATTCACTCACTCACATGCATTCACGCACACGCACACACACTCATGCATTCGCACATTCACACATGCACTTAAAACCACAGCGCATGCTCACACACACACACAATTCAACCCACTCATGCAGGCACATACAACACCTACTCACACACACACACACACACACACGCCTATGTACAATCACTCACACACTCACTGCCACACTCTGATGCTCTCTCTCTCACAATCTCCCTTCCCTCATCTTCTCTTTTCTCTCTCATTTCCAGACTTCGCTGGGAGGCAGAACTAACGTTACTTACTAAGAGCCTACGGGGTGACAGCCAAGGGGTCTGGCTCTTCTCATGTCTTCCCTTGATGGTCTTCCTGGGTAGCTGTCACCACCGCACGCACAGATGCACACACTGGGCCTGGGGGAGCTGATGGCCCTACATGGCTGCTGGGGCCAGGACCTGACGCAGGGTCCCAGAGCCTGACCTCTGCACCCTCCTTCTGGCACTTTTTCTGGCCAGCTCGGTGTTTTTTCTGTCACAAACTTGCTTCGTCAAGTTGGCAAGACTCCGAGGTTGCGACTAAGCTTGCTCCTTCTCTTCTGTCTCCTACATGGGCCGGAACTCTGAAGATGCTCAATAAATTCTCTTAAGTCGATGACTTTGAATTCTGATGTCAAAGGGGTAGTCTCGAAAGCCACGGGCATGCCCTCATGCTGCCCCCTCTTCTGTCCCACTCTGAGACTCACCCTTAGGGCCCACCCCGCGGTCGCCAGTGGGAAGCCCTGCGCGTCCTGTCCTGCACGTCTGCACCGCAGCTGCTCTGTTCCGACCTCACCTCTCTGTGGGAACGTTCACAATCGTTGTTTACTCCTCTGTCTCCCTGTGGGACGAGGCACACTCCCTGGGGACGGGGTTGTCTCTGATTTCATTCACCTTTGGGGGCCCAGAGATGCTCCCAGGCCCGCACAGAGCAGGCTCCGGGCAACTGTGGAAGGAAACAGCACGTAGAACCCTGACTCTTCTGCACACGTGCACTCGGGTCAGCTCCCCAACGAGGGGCTGTCCTGCCTGCTCCTGCTGGAGGACCCCCTTCGGGTGCCTCTGCCTGATACCCCTCCCCACCCCCACCCATGCTGGGGAGCAGGTGAGGCCTGGTCGGTGCCTTGTCCAGCTCCTGGGCATGGACACCCTGAGCGGGTAGCTTACAGGTAGAGCCACCATGTTCCTTCTCACACCTTTGTGCCCAGGGTGACTGGCTTGGCTGACCTTGGGGATCCAGGGCCCCTCCCTTCCAGCACGGACAAGGCAGTGGGTGCAGATGAAAGGGACCAGGAGACTGGGACCAGCCCTTTGTCAGCTGCCAGCCAGCACCCACGCTGCTGTAGTCATGTTACCTCTCTGGGTCTCAGTTTCCCTCTTTTTAACATGGGGGGGGTGGTGGGGGAATTGGCCTCCCTGACCCCAGGGCCCTCCCAGCTGTGCCCTTCTGTGCCTGTGAGATTCCGAGAGCAGAGGCGGGAATGCGAGATGGCCCCTCTTTCCCCGCCGCCTCTCTGTGTCCCCCAGGGTCACCCCAAAGCCGCCCCCTCCCCGGCTCCCTGGAACTTCCCTGCAGCTGCAGGCCTGGTGAGACAATTGGGTGTTTTAGAGAAATACATTTTTGGGCTAATTTGCCATGCATAAGTGTTTCTCTTACCCTTTAAAGGCAGAGAACAAAGAGGCCTTTCTGCACCCAGGCGGGCTGCTGGGGAGGGGACCGCAGCTGTACCGGCCCAACGACCCTCCTCCCTCCCTCATCCCTGCGATCACCCCACCACACTGCCCACCACCCCCCCAGGAGAGACAGCCTGGACGTTCCCAGCCTCCCCCGGCCCCTGCCCACTGCTGCCTCTGAGGCCCCTCTGGCCTTGCCCCGCCCCAGCCCCCACCCTCCCACCAGCTGCCCCAGGCGGAGAGAAAGTGTGAGGAGTGGGAGGCAGAGGGAGGGGCAGCTTTCCACGTGGTGATGGCCTGGCTGGGTGCGTGTCAGGCAGAGTTCCTGCGGGCTGTGCAGTGTGGTCACGGGTACGCGATGGCGGCAGTCATCAGGTGAATCACCGAGACTGGAGGGATGAGGCGGTCACTCATTCACCCATTCGTTTGCTCATTAATTCATTCAGCCGGTCTCTGCTGAGGTCCCACGTGTGCGGCTCTCAGGGCACATCCACGCTGTGAGGCAGAGGCACAGGTGACCACAGTGATGCATGCTAAGTCCACACGCTTCTCAGCATGGTGACCCTACGACACTGACGGGAGGGGACTTCATGAACATAGGTGCAGAGGCATGAAAAGCAGGTGTACCGCCCTGCGCACGGCGGGGGCACCAGTGCATAATGAAGGGAACAGGCCGAGAGTAGCTTCTCTTGCGGGGAGCGATGGCCCTGAGGCTGGCGGCTTCTGCAGCGCACCCTCCCGGGCCACCGGTCACCATCCACACCTTTGCTGGGGCTGTCCCTTCCTTCTGCCTGGGACATTCTCCTCTTACTGTCCACTGTTCTGAGGCCACACCTCACCTCTTTGGGGGGCCTCTCCTAGCTCCCCACCCTCCTTTGTCAGGGCTTGGCCCCTCAGTGTCCCTTGCCTGTCTCCCTGGCATACCCAGGGACAGATGCGTGTACACACACACACATCACACGGAGGGCAGTGACCTTGGTCTCTCCCAGCCTGCACCCTCCGCCCCCCCGCGTGGGCTCACTGAGGGCAGCGACCTTGGGTGTCTTTCCAGCACCCAGCACAGGTGAGTGCGCAGCCCTCTGAGCTCAGGACAGGTAGAAGGAGGGCTGGATGCCCCTCCCCTGTACTTCCAACACCACTGGCTGATGTTCATTGGGCACTCTGACCACCAGCCAGACACTGCAGGGTGACGTCTGTCAACTCACCATCGCACTTTCTAAGGCACGCGCTGTTCCCTGCCACTGTTCTGCAGATGGCAAGACTGAGACACGGAGAGGTTAGGGTTTTGCTAAAGGTCATTGCATCCAAGGGAGGAGGTCTCAGAGTCTGGGCTCTAAACCCTTATGTCTGCATCACCTCAGAGCCACCCGCCCATGGGGCCTCCTGGGATGGACAGGCCCACACTGGATTCTCCTTCCGTCCTGCAGTTCGCTCTGTTCCCTCCAACCCTGGGCCCTGACTCTGTCCTGTGTGTGTGTGAGAGACGGCGGGATGCTGAGGCTGAGTTGCAGGAGCCCCCCCAGGGGAGTCATCAGGAGTTCAGGGGGCAGAGAGAGGCCGGGCCAGGGTGAGAGGCTGGAGCTGCTGCTTCCCTGTGGGGCTGCCTGCGGGTGGAGAGCAGCCTCTGGTTTTCGGGTTTCAGGACTGACCGGGGACTCAGAGCCCCTTCTAACAGTCTCACCTGGTCCCCTGGGGTCAGCATACCCAATGGCATGACTGACGCCTCCCTGTGCTCCCAACGTCACGCAGGGTGACAGAGGGGTTTCAGGGCCCTCCGTGAGCAGCGTGCACATGCACTACTATGTCTGCCTCTGAGTGTGCTGTGCGTGGCGTCTTGTGCATGCGTGCTTGGGAGAGGGGGGAGGACACAGAGACTGGGGGAGACAGTGGCCCCTCAGCCACCTGCATCCTCTGTGTGTAACTGGGAGGAAGGGGCAGTTGACCACCCCCTGCATACTCCCACACAGACACACCCTTTGAGGGTTGTGATAGAGCAGGTGGAGACCCGGATGTGGCTGTTTGTCCTGGGGGCTGGAGGGAGAGACCTGCTGTGACGGGCAGGCAGCTCTGGGCCTGTCTGAACAGGGACTCTGAGACTTGTCAGGAGCCCTGCAAGCCCCAGTCGCCCCATCACAGCCCCCTGATGGGCACTGCTGGGCGGTGACCATGTGCCTGGCTGGTGGGCAGGGCCGGGGTGGATGCGCAAGGCCTCTGCCCTTTCCAAGGACCCCGGGGTCTGACAGTAGAGGGCACTGGGCTCTGAGGCAGGAATGCACTGCTATGTGTGCATGTGTGTGTGTGTGTGTAGGGCAGGGGTTAGTGGTGAAGGCAGCTTGAGGAAGGGGTGTCGCCCACTGGAAGGCTAGGAGATTAGGGAAGGAGGCTTGAAGGTTAGGGACTGATGGGAGAGAGGGAGGGCTATACAGTCAGGGAATCCTCGAGTGTGAGAGGTAGAAGGCCCTTGGAGATGACCTAGGTCAAGTCTAGATAATACAGGGGGTAAACTGAGGCCCTGGGAGAAGGGATAACTTGCCTGACAGTGATGGGGCACCAGGCTGAGGGTTCAGCCTTAAATAAGGGCCTGCCCAGCCTCCCCAGCTGTGGTCTCGTAGGGCAGTAGTTGTGCAGAGGGATCAGCACTACCCAACACCGTGAGTGTGACCGTCACAGCAGGGACAAGGCGGAGGGGTAAGTGGGTTATGGAGAATGAGGATCTAGGCAAGGCCTGTTGCCAGAGGGAGCCTCTGGGCTGGGCTTTGAAGGAGGAAGAGGAGTTCAAAGGCTGAGCAGGGAACGAATGGGTGAGTTTCCAAGTAACCTGGGTGGTTTGATTTGGTTCCTGTGTCTGCCATCCTTGAGGGCAGCCACCAGCCTGTCCCCCGTCAACACCCCATCCCCTCGGAGACCATAAGCAGGCTGACAATGGCAGGAGGGTTTTCGTATGTTTTTGTCCTGAGTCGGGGGATGCATTCAGGTTTCCCGGGGCCCCAGCCTTGGCCAAGACCCCAGTTCAGTCCCAGTGGCAGGGCCTGGATTCAACCCCCTCCCACTGAATCAAAGAACATTTATTGGGCACCAAGTATAAACACACCTTGCAGGGTGGGGAGGGTTTCAAGAGGGAGAGACAGGGAAGGGCATTCCAGGAGAAGGGAACAGCAGGAGCAAAGGCCTGTTCAGCAGGCATCTGTTTTTGCACGGCTAGGGGCGGGGGCATGAAGGGGGAGCTGGAAGGGCTGGCTGAGGCCGGGGCTGGAGAGCCCAGGGGAGAGGTCTGGGCTTTCCGCTGTGCAGGCAGGGGAGATGCTAATGCGTTTAGAGCAAGAGCAACTCCCCAAGAGCCCAAGACTTGAACCCAGAAGCCTCTAGGGGAGCCAGGAGATGGGCTGGTAAATGCTTAACAAGCAGCTCTGAGGAGGGGAGGCCCGAGAGAGACGCACTGCCCATCTTCACAACGTAAAGCCTCCTACCAGGCCCAATGTCAAGCTTCCAAGGTGCCATCCACAGGCTTCGAAAATTCCCGAGAACGTAACAATCGGCTCTCACGGGCTGGTCAGAGCTGACCCCTGGGCTGGGGGTTCCAAGCTGTAGCTCCCGGTGCTCAGCCCTCCTTCTCCCCTGGTTCCTTCCCAGGGTGATCGGAGAACGGGGGCTCAGGGGTGGAGAAGGTTTGTCCAAGCAGGAGGGCCTTTGCCGTGGCCCGAGACCCAGGCCTGTGCGTTTGGGCCTTGACTCAGGTGGTCACCAGCTGCGTGACTCAGGCCAGCCTCTTGCTCCTCTGGACTAACTGCCTTCCCAGGATCACTCCAGGGAGGAGAAGATGACCCGGGGGGAAGTCAGGGGTGGGGACAGGGTTGGGCTGGGAAGGCCTGGGGGAGCCCCGAAACATGCCCTGCGGATAGGGGACAGGCCCCTAATCACGCCTTCACCAGCTCATTCATCATCAGATCCCCAGTAGGGGGTGCAGCAGGGGGTCCTGTGAAGTGAGGGGCCTGAGGGCAGGGTGGGGGGCAAGGGAAGCCACACAGGAGGGCCTGGGATACAGACTGCCAATGGTGGCTTTCTGGGCCTTGACACTTGGTCCCTCTGCCTCGTGCTGCCCCCTCCCTCCACCTCACTTTGAAAACTCCTAGGCTTTCATCAGGCCTCAGCCCCAGCACGCCGATTCCAGGAGGTGGGGGTGAAGAACACGAGTTTGGGCATCACCAGGCCTGTGAGGTCCCAGACAGTCCACTTGGTCTTTCTCAGCCTCACCTGTAAAATGGGGACAATGATGATACCCGGCTTGTAAGGTAGATGCGAGGGTGTCGTGAAATGCACCTGGCACAGAGGGCCTCTACTTCTGACGGTTGGGATGGTATCATTCCCCGGTTCCTCCTCCTGTCTCTCCAGGATGGACCAGGCCTCTGAGTGCCCACCATGCCCTGTGGGAGCCCCTCGTTCAGGTGGTAACTGTGGCCGTCTGTCTCTTCCACAGGACCGGGGACCCCCGTGGGCTGGGGTGGGGCCCAGAGCCCAGGCCAGCACAGGCCTCACACCTTGTTTCAGGTAAGGGACTGACCCTGGCTGGGACCCCACCCCAATCGCAGCCCTGACACTGACCCCTGCGGCATCCCAGCCAAATGGCTGCTCCTCATGGAGCCTGTTTCCTTTCGTGTGACCCAGACCCTCTCTGAGGTTGTTGCAGCCAAAAATGCTGAGAGTCTGCCCCACACCCGAGTCACCATCCTGCCCCCGAAGCAGCCCCCCGGCTTCTCTGCCCATCAATCTCTGTCCATCAATGGTCGCACTGTTCTCCCTCGACCCAGGCGTGAAACCTCCGAGTCATTTTTGACTCATCGTCTCCTTAATTCCCCACCCCCGTGGCTAATTATCATCATCCTCCTCCTCATCGGCCCAGACAGTTTTTCCTTTAAAACGTTGCTCACATCCGCTGCCCCCTCCCTGGGGTTGAGTCTACTCCCCTCGGTCTGAAGTCTGGGTGATTCGTCCACTTTCTCTCTACCATGTCCCTTCCCCTTCCACCCCGGCCATCTCCCCAGCAGCACTCCTGAGATCCCTGTCTGTTACTCCCACAAACGCACAGCTCTTGATGTAGCTGCCCTTGAACCTGTTAGCAAGGAGCTGAGTGCTCCCTCAGGCCCAGGGGGCCCAGGGAAATGGGGTCTTGGGCTTGGGGGAGGATGGGGCCCTGCCTGGGGTATGGGGGAGCCCCGTCGTGAACTGTGACCCTGCCCACGTGGCTGCAGGTCCTCTCCAAGCCAGCTCTTCCAGGGCTCACGCCCAGGTTCACGTCCGCCGTCAGTGCACGTTCACCCACGTTCACGCACGCCCCCACACGCACCTCCGCCAGCGCGGAGGTTGAGCTGTGCTCTTTCTTGGACCCCAGCAGGACTCCATGATGATGGAAACACAGGCCCTGCCTGCATGGAGCTCACTCACTTACGGGGCGGGGGCGGGGTCACGGCCGAAGGTAATGGCGCACACCTGCATGTCCACACAGTGGCAGCTGCTCATTGCTCCCCAGTCAGGAAGACAGACCGCTGAGCTGAGTCTTGGAGACTGAGGAGTTCTGTTGGAGAACAGGGCTGCCCGAGGGACAGCAGCGTGTCCGCGGAGTGGCAGAGGGCTGGGAGGCGGTGCTGAGAAGGCGGGGAAGGGCCTCTGCCGGTCTCAGTGAGCCATCTTAGGGACCCCTCATTGCCAGCTGTAATTCGTGTCCCTGAATGGAGCCGACTCCCAACCTGGGAGGCAACTCCTCTGTAGAAAGCAAAGTGACCACCTGGGGACCAAACACGTCCCTGTGGACGTGGTGCAGTCCTTCCTGGTTCCTTGTGTCCACCAGGCCTGTGAGGTGGGCATGGGCAGGGCCTATAGCTCCCTTTTTACAGCTGAGGCCGCTGAGGTCCACAGAGGGGAAAAGCGAGGCTCCATCTCTGGCAGAGCCTGGCCCGGAATTCCCTGGTCCCTGGCCCCCAAGTCTAGAGGGTGCAGGGGAAGAAAGGGAAGGAGGGGCTCAAGCTCCAGCGCCCCAGGCCCTCTTGGGGTGGGGCTGGCTCTGTGGGACCGGATGGGGTGACAGGCCTAGCTGCTGGCAGCCCAGGACCCATGATCGTGCCTTCTGGGCCTCGCCAAGGCCAACCATGCTGGGCTGGCACGCCTCTATGGCTGGGCCCTCTCCGCAGGGTGCACTGGGGTGGGGGCTCCGGCCTGGGGGCGGCAGGGACTGGGTGGCCCAGTGTTTCCACTTGATTTCCTCAGTTGTTTTCCAAGAGTCGTGGCAGGATCCTGAGGGGAGGGGCGGGGCGGGGCAGAGGCGAGGAGGCCCCGGAAGGCGCTGTGGCCTGGCTGCGCGCCCTCCATGTGACTCCCCTGCCCGACAACAGTGTCTCGTGGAAGGGCCTCGAGGCTTCCGTCCTACGCTCTCCCAGCAAGTGTGTGACGTGGATCAGGGCACGGGGCCCATATTGGGTGACTTCCCGCGTGACCTGCACTGTCCCCAGTGCACTTTCCACTGGTTCCCAACCCCTGTGACCGCCTCCTGACCCCCACTTTCAGCACAACCCCTGGGGGCAGCCGTGAAACTTGGGGGCCCACTTCTCCCAGCTCCCTGCCAACCTCTCTAGCTGCCCCTTCTCAGGTCCACGGCCAGTCCCCTTCCTCCTCCTGCCACCATTTCAGGTCTGCTGCCTTGCCACCCACCAGCCACCTGTCCCCCGAACCCCCCAGGCCTGGCCACACTAGGCTCCCTGTCCCCACCGGTTATCTTTCCTGCCTTGTTCGGCTGCCTATGCTCTGGTCACCGGGCCTCAGGCCTGGCCTCTGTCCTTTCACTCACCCCTGAGTCACAGTTTTCTCAGGCCAGGAGGAGTGGGGCCAGCCACTCCTGACTTCAGAATCTGCTCAGGCCCCACCTGGCTGTGTGGTGGCAGGTGGGTCCCAGCCTGCTCTGGGCTGGGACTCCCGGCTCCCTCCTCCCTGAAGTGGGGGTGACAGTGACAGAGTCCGCGATGTCCCAGCCCTGGATCCGAGGAGAAAGAGGCACCTGGCGCAGGGTTGGGGGGAGGTAATGGAATTGCTTAAACGGGCCAGGCCTCTCTCCCAGTTAGAATCGCAGAGACAGCACCAGCTGTGCAACCGGTTGGTGAAAACACTTCCTGGAGCCTCGGGTCCTCCTCTGTGAACCGGGCGTAACAACAGCGCCTCTTCTTGGGACCGCATGAACTGCTCCTAGGGGAAGGATTCTCAACAGGTCTGGGGTTCAGAGAGGGCTTCCTAGAGGGGAGGTGCAGCACAGCTCTGAGGGAATCAGCCAGCAGACACTGGGAGGGTGTTGGGGTCCGGGGAGGGAGGGCAGCGCCTGCACAGAGGCCGCAGGTGGAAACCAGGAGCTTTCAGCCTGAGGCTGGGGAGGTGGGGGTGGGACTTGGGGCTCTGGCCCAGGAGGGTCTGGGGCTCTCCAGGCTCCCACTCCAGACTGCCCCCGACTCCACCTCCCGCCCCAGCCAGGGCGATGAGGGCATCTTTCCTCCTCCAAGCTGGTTCCCTCCTCTGTGCCTTTCCTAGGCTGGTCCTGCCTATAAGCCCTCCCACACCTGTTGGCTAGTGCGAAGCCCACGCATCCCCTGTAATACACTGGCCACTGGCAACACACTACAGGTGCTTCCGCCAGCGAGCCTTCCCTGCCCCAGGCGCTGGCCACCTCTCTCCCACTCCCCTCCACCTCTCTCTCTCTCCTCGCTCTCTTTCTCTTCCCCTTTGCAACGCTGCCTGCCGCACAAACCTGCTGTGTCGAGTCACGTTGTAGGTGGCGTGCCAGCCTGGAATCCAGAGGGAGCCCCATGCCTGCACGTTAGCCCATGATGGCCTTCCCTTCTGAGGGCTGCACACCGCCCCCCCACCCCATGCCCGCACACCCTCGCCTCGCCTGATCCCCACCCCCACCCTATGGAGCTAGAAGAGGTGAGGAGGCAGAGGCCCGAGAGTCCAGGGGCATCCAAGGGCCCAAGTCAGGGGGGCGGGGCACACAGGAACACAGGGGTCTCCTTCACCTGCCCCAGGGTGCTTGGCCCAGGTCTGGGGCCTGTTAGGGACACATTTCCTCTCTGTTCTGTTGGAACCCCTAAGCCTGTCCTGCTTGTGTCCTTCTGGGCCATATGGCCTCCCTCTCCTACCCCCTGGCCAGTCGCCCATCCGAAGTTCCCTTAGTACAGTCACTACCTTCTGTAGCACCTGCCCGCCCCACCCTACTGCTCCAGGCCCCTGATGGGGGCTGAGTGGAGGCCCCACAGGGACATCGGCAACACACAGAGGGTGCAGGAAGCCCAGGCCCTGCGCTGGGAGGTGCTGCCTGTCCCTTCTGGTGGTCACGAGCCATCACTCACCTCTCAGAGCCTCCATTTCTGCCCCAGAAGAATGAGTTGCCTTCTCTCCACATACCCACCAAAGCGCTGCAGGGCGTGTGGTTGCCCAGATGAGGAAAACGGAGGCTCTGGTAGGGGGCGGAGGCTGCCAGAGGTGGAGGTGGGCTGCTGAGCATTGATCCCCTGTTTTTCGGGGCCACTGGCAATGTCACAGCCCGGTGGGGCTGGGGCTGGGGTGGGAGCTTCCCTCGAGCCCTTTTGTGAAGCTTTAAAAAGTGCCGGAGGAAGGAGCAAAGAAGGGGCTTCATTCTTCAGATGGGGGAGACCCCTGGAGGGGGCTTCATCTCAGGTGCCAAGAACCCCACTGTTGTGAACCACCCCGTGGCCACCTTGCTCTCTTTAGGAACCTGCCTGTCCTAAAGGAACAGGGCCCCTTTTCTGAGCACACAGAAGGGGGTGCGGTCCACTTATTCAAAGAAGGACTGGACTATACAATTGAAGGGTGGGCAACTGGGGGGAGTGGCTGCGAGGGACGAGGGATGGGAGCGCACAGTGTTTGGAGGGCTGTGGTGGAAGTCCTGGTAGGTCTCCAGCTCTCGCCCTTGACCTCCTACAGTTCATTTGCGCACAGTCGCCAGAAAGTCCTGTTGGAAATGGGACCTCATTATCCCCTGCTCTAGGCTCCTACGGGCCCCTCACACCTATGCTCCTCCAGCGTTTCCCCGTGACTGACCCCCTTCCCCTCCGCTCCCCTCACCCCACTTGGGCCTCCTGGCTGTTGCTAGACTCCCAGCGCGTTCCCTCTCAGATCCTTAGCCAACGCCGCCCTCACTGTCTGGAGCACCCTTGCCCGGAGAGGCTTCCTCTCTTCACTCAGATCTTGGTGCAATGTCATGCCCTCGCTGGGGGACTTTCCTGGCCACTGTTTCTAATGTAACGCCCCTCCTGTCACTCTCTCCCTTTACCCTGCTGTTTGTCATCACAGAGCTTGTGGCCGCCTGCCACTCGCGTGTATATTTACTTGTCCGCGTCCCTGACAAGAACATCTGCTCCCTGAGGGCAGGCGTGCCGTTCTGCCCACTGTGTAGCCCCGAGGTTGGGGCGGGGCCGGACTCCTGGCCAGTGGTCGATCTGTATTTGTGTTAGAAAGGAAGGGGAGAAAGGAGGAGGGAAGGGAGAAAAGGAGAGTGGAAGTACCTCTTTCTTCTGCTAATGAGAGCAATCCAGTGCCTTTCATTCACTGCGCGCCTCCCCTGTGTGGCCCTGTGTTAGGTGCTTTTTGAACAAGCAGTACCTGCAGAGGGACAGCAGTTCGCTTGAGCCAGGCCAGCCCAGGCAGCAGAGGTCATGTAGAGACTAGAGCGAAGCGCCCAGAGCCCAGTGGCTTCCGTTGGCATCATTTGCCTGATTATCAGACGTGGTCTCTGGGAGCCTGAGAACCAGGGCTGGTGTGTGGGAGGCGAGGAAGGGGAGCGAGCTGGGTGAGGATGAAAGAGATGTGATTGAATTTTAGGAAAAACAGACAGAACTGCACAAAGATGGAAGGGACCTCCTCAGGAGGAAATACACTCCCTGTCTGCAAAAGCAGGCAGGTAGAGGCTGGGTGGCCCGGGAACCAGGACCCTAGGACCTGAAGCCAGAGATGCGGGGATCCAGGGAGGGCCCCTTGAGGTTGGCGGGCCAGGCCCCAGAGCGTGGAGCAGACCCGGGTCCTGCCCAGGCGGTGGACGCCATGGCTCCAGGCCCGGGGCCCTGTTGGGACTCTGGTCCCAGGGACGCCGCCCGGCCCTGCAGGGAGCAGGAAAGCACCCAGCTCCCCGCCTAAGGGTCCCCCCAGTGTGCCCGCTCCTCCCCCACTGCCCCCAGTGGCCTGGGGCTCCTGCGCCCATGGGGTTAAATCTCTCCCTGTCTCTCTCTGCTCCAAGTTGTTTTCCAAGCGAGGCAGAGAATGGTTCTCTTGTTACCAACATGGCTTCTGGGCATTGGGTAACGCGCTCGCTCTTCCCCCTGCCCGCGCCACAAAGGCACCTTTTGTTCCTCTCCCGGCCCCTCTCCCTGGCTCTTCTCCGGCCCCCCACCCACCCCAACGCCCTCCTCCCAGAGCCTCCCGCCCCACGCGCACCCCTGGGCCGTGCGGAGTGACCTCGGCTCGGCCCGGCCCGGCCCGGCCCGGGCGCCGTTCCCCGCAGGCCCGGCCTCCGCGAGGGCGCGTGGCTGGGGCTCCATGCGATGTCCCGGGCACCTCGCGCCCCCTGCGACGGGGAGGGGGGCTCCCTGCTGCCAGCTCCCACCCCAGGCCACCCCCTGCACCGTGGGGGACACCGCAGGGAGACAGCTCCCCGCCCCCTCCCGCCAGAGCCGCCCCGCAGCCTCGTCCGGGGCGGGCGTGCCGCCCGTTTCCTGGAGGTGGAGACTGAGGCCCGGGGGTAAGTGTCCCCTGTCCCCGTGGCTCAGCGAGCGGGTGCTGCCGCTGGACCAAGCCCTGTGCTTCTCCCGCAACGTTCGCCAAGAAGAGAGCCCGCGGCATGTACCCAGACGCGTGGGCAATGCCGAGATGGCCCGGAGTCTCCAGCGAAAGGCCAAACCCCGCTTGACTGGAACTGTCCGACAACGAAGCAGATGCGTCCGCGATGGGAGTGTTAGGACGCCAGTGAGATACTGAAATGTCAGCTCTCTAGGAAGACAGCCCCTCCTGTCCCTCACAGCAGCCCAGCGAGACAGGCAAGGACGGGCTGGCGATGCTGTTTTTCAGACGGGGAAACTGAGGCACAGAGAGGCTACACAGCCGGGACTCGAGGCTCACCCAATTGACTCTAACTCTGGTCGTTGCTTTCTAAGGCCATTGCCCACCCATCTCTTGAGAGGCCCGGGGTCCTGGGGCAGGGACTTAGGCAGCTCGCAGCAGCCCCAGCCCTGTGTCTGGAATCCTGGACAAAGAGCGCCCAGAGGCGCTGTGCTCCACACGTTCACTGAATTGTCCCTGCATTTACAGACACGTGAGAGAGAACAGCCACTGCTCACTGAGCACCTGAGAGGCACTAGCAGGGTGCGCTCACCTGTAACCACTGTGCCAGGGCTGGGGGAGAAGAGCTAAATTGGTAATGGATGGGATGGGGTGAGATGTGGGGGCTGGTGGGACAAGGGAATTAAATAAGACCCCGAGCCTGCCCTCAAGGAGCCACAGTCCAGGAGGAGAGACTAATCAGTGAAGAGCCAGTGTGCTGCAAGACAGGGGGCTCTGGGAGTGCATCGCCCAGCCGGGAGGTTGAGAAAGGAAGGCTTCCTGGAGGAGGTGACCGTGGATGTAGCCTCAAAAGACAAGTAAAAGTTCACCAGGCAAGAAGTTAAGAGAGAGGGTGGAAAAGGAGCTGGGGTTGGAGGCCAGGCTGGGTAGAAGGTGAATGCAGGGTGGAGAGGCCACCCAAGGCCTGTGTGCTGGAGCAGAGTGGGGCAGGGAAGGTGGAGGGGAGAGGCGGTGTCGGCTGCAGGGGGCAGTGAGGGGGCTGCCGAGGAGCTTGGCTGCGCTGAGAAGGTGTATATGCTGGATCCCACTGGCAGTGGGGTGGTCACTGGATTTTAAAGGGGTCAGATTTGTGTTCTGGGAAGGTCTGCGTGCTGGGTCTGTCAGCTGGGCTTACTACTGGTTTCCAGCACCCAGCTCAGTGCCTGGCACACAGCAGGGACTTGGTAAATGTTTTCAGTCACCGCCAACAGTGTGCCCTGCGGCGATGGTGAACTCCAGCTGTGGGGCCTTGGGCCTCAGTTTCCCCCTTTGTGAAGCAAGGGTCACAGCCCCTGCCTCGTGGGAGTGTCGTGACACTGAGGGGAAGTGCACGTGTGGGCTTCACTCGGTGTCCGGCATTTGGTCACATTCCATGGCTGGTACCTGTGAACAGCACGCGCAGGAGGGAGGGGCGGGGGGACATGGTCCAGATCGAGGGGCCAGGCATAGGGGGCAGGCACAGGAGGAGGGAGGCGTCAAGGATGACCCTAGGTTTCTGGCCTGGGTGACAAGGTGGAAGGTCTTTCCTGAGCGAGGGACACAGCAGGACAGGCAGGCCTGGGGAAGAAGGCCACTGAGTCTGAGCGCTGCGGGGTGTCGGGCGGACGTGCCGGGAGGCCTGGAGTCTAGGACAGAGGTCTGGGCTGGGGGTCTGGACGAGGGCAAAATGAGCTCCCGGGGCAAGGGGAAGGCATGGGGGCGGGCCGAGGAGCCCTGGCCATCAGAGATAGGGTCCAGAAAGACAGCAGATGTCACGCTGCGTTTACTCTGTGCCAGGTCCTCGTGTCAACTTCTACTTGAGCCCTCCCAACAAACCCCATGAGGGGCACCGTTGCATCCCCGTTTTACAGATGGGGAAACTCAGGCAAGAGAAGTGGGATCTGCAATGTCCAGAATAGGTCCATCTGGAGAGACGGAAAGTAAATCAGTGGTTGCCTGGGGCCGGGGGGCGGGTGGGGGGCTGGTGGGCAGTGGGCGTGGTGGCCGAAGGGTACAGAGTTTCCTTCTTGAGGTGACAAAAGTGTGAACACACTAAAACATTTTGAGTTGTGGACTCCAAATGTGTGAATTGTATGGTGTGTGAGTGACACCTCAAGAAGGCTGTTACTGGGGGGCGGGCAGGGCTTGGCCCGGGAACTCGGCGTGAGGGGATGAAGAAGAGCTGCTCTGGGGGAGGGAAGGAGGTGGGGCAGGCAGCCTGGGCAGGCGGGCAGGGCTGCAGGAGGTCGCAGGGGTGCGGAGGACGTGCCTGGGGTTGCCGGTCCCAGCCCAGGGAGCAGTTACTGCAACTTAAACGTGGACGAAGAAGGCCCGTCTCACGTTAAGTCTTCTTCCCACGAAACGAACAAGAACCAGCGCCGCTCCGTTGGCCTGTTGGTAACATGTGCAGCCCACTTTCACGGGAGGGCCAGAGCCACCACGCGGCCACAGGACGGCTCTGGGCACCGCGCAGTGGCCGCTTCTCAGAGGACCCCTGGACGCTCCCCTGGCCCAGTTGCTGCAGTAGTGCCCTGGTGCAAAGGGGGGCCGCGGTGGCCCGGCACTCTGTCCCAGCGCACTAGGTGCGAGTAAACAGTTGTGCACGGAGGTTGTCGATCACCGCGTGTCACATAGTGGACAGCTGGCCACCGCCACGTGCTCAGCAGCAGGGGGGCGGGGCGAGCAAGCCACGGCACGCTCCTAGGGCGGAATGTGACTCAGCCTCTAAACACGGTGCCTATAAAGTATATCAGTGACGCAGGAGATGTTCTTGGTATAATTGTAAATAAAAAACTAGGCATGATGCGTGCACACGTATAACTTGAATCAAAAGCAAAAACCGCGTGCTGTGAGCTCCACTTCATTTTGAAAGTACAGGCAAAAACTGAGAGAAAACACAAAACTGCCAGCCGTAGTCGTATCTGGGCGGTGGAACTTGGATTGTTAAGTTGGGGTGCTTTGTATTCTGTGGTGTTTCCAAGTGTCTACAATAAACACTTTGAAGTCTCAAAGGTATTTGAAATGAAGGCACGGAGTATATCCTGTATTTAAGAAAGTCCCATTTCCCTGGAAAATCTTCTTACGTGGACATTTAAGATCTTGGGGTATATTTGTATATTTTCAGAGTGAGGTGAGGAGCTTGAATCAGGAATGCGTTTGACTACAAATAACAGAAAATCCAACTGGAGTGGGTTGCCCCCCTCCCCACAAACAGGAAGTCCCCGTTAGGCCATCCAGAGCTGATGTGGCTCAGCCTCGTCCTCCAGCTGCACTTGGAGCTGGGACCAGACAGCCCCGTGCCCAGCGCAGGGCCTGCCTGTGAGAGGCTGTCATTGAGGAAGGGACCTGCCCAGGTGTCACTGAGGAGTGAACGCACAGATGGACGGAGGCAGGACCAGAACCTGCCTCCCAGCCCTCTTCCTCGCCCGAGAGACAGACCACCAGGTCTGAACATCCGATGCGGCCTGTGAGGCCCCAGGAAACCTGGCCCTGCGAACCGGCCCGGCCTCACCTTCCACCGCTGACCTGCTGCGGCTCTCACGCACCGCGTGGGTCTTACTCTGTGCCTTCACTTACGCTGTTCCCTCTGGAATGCCTTTCCTTGCTGCCCCCACCCCCTTTGATCTGACTTGTCACTTTTTCAGAGCCGGCCCCAGCATCACCTCCCTGCCTGGTCTAGGGGTCCCCCTCTGCGCCACAGGGCCTGGCGCCCACTGAATGTGCCACTCCATTATATTTCTGTCCCGTGCCCCTTCCCCAGCCCGACAGCCCCCAGGGGAGGTCTGCATCTGATTCCCCTCAGAGTCAGGCTGGCCCTAGGTGGGACACGTTTGAGCAGGAAGTCATAGGACCTGGCTTCGCCCTGCTCCGGCTCCGGCTCCTGCTCCTGAGGAGCACTGTGACCTGTCACACCCTGCTTCCCATCCACAGCCGGGGAGACTCAGGCTTTGTCAGATCGTTCCTGAGGACACGGTGGTCCACAAGAGGGACAGAGCAAGCGTGGGACAGCCCGAGGTGGGTGCCTGAGAGCTGTGGCCGCCTGCAGTAGGGAACTGGGTGGGTGTGGAGCAGGGGAGGCAGGGGCTGCCTCCTGGGCTTCCGCAGACCAGACCCCACCAAACAGGCTGGACTGGCATCCCCACAGCAGGGAAGGTGGCCCCCAGCGGTCATCAAAGGGCAGCAGGGGCCCTCCCTCAGAGGAGGAGGGGAGGGGGAGGGCTCCCCCTGGGGCTGCAGAGCTCTGCCACTGCCACTGACAAGCGGCCATCCGTCAGCCCTGCACAATGGGGCCATTAACCCCTGACCCTGGCCCCTTTTTAGCCACTTCCTTTGGAGGACGCCCCCACCCCCGGAAAGAGAAAGGAGGGAAAGGCTTCTTCTAAGTCTCCCTCTTCAAGGAGGGGCCCAGAAGCGAGGACGCAGCTCTGCGGGCCCTTCCAAAGCCCTGCAGCCTGGGTTCTCTGGCTCCCATCCTCTGTGGCTGCCTCGGGGGCCTGGTGGTGCCCCCCACCCCGGCCCTGCCACCTGTAGGAGTGCCCTCAAGCCAAAGCAGTGTGAGTGGGGAGGGTGAGAGAGGGGCCCTGAGACAGAGACAGAGGCATTCAGAGGGTCACTTTAGGTCGGAGACGGCCCTTTCCATTCATACAGTCTATTCAGAGGGACGTCATGGACCATTCGTGAGATTTGATGCAAGAACCTCAAATAAAATGTTAAACCCAGCAACGGATAGGAAGAATATAGACCTCAAACAGAGTTGGGTTTATCCTAGTGATGTATTTTCATGTTTGAAAATCTATTAATGCCATTTATCATGTTGATTGACGAAGGGAGAAAAGTCGTGTGATCATCTCGGCATTGGTGATAAATTTCCACACCTACTTTTGATAAAAGGTGTCTGCGCAAACTTGGAATAGAAAGAAACTTCCTTAGACCGGTCAATATCATCTACAAAAACCAGTACAGACATAGTTCTTAAAGGGGCAACAGGCACATTCCTGAAAATCGGGGACAAGACGAGCTTGCCCTCGTCCCCACGTCCATGAACACTGTGCCTGGGATCCAGGCCGGGGCCGTGAGACGTGAAAAAACAGCAACAAGACTTAAGGGTTGGAGAGGAAGAAGCAGAAGTGTCATTATTTGCAGGTGATATCATTGTGTGCACAGAAAACCCAAGATAATCTACAGGCAAATTATTGGAACTGTGACCGATGTAGCAGAGATAGATATAGGACATTCTCATATCAATATCAAAAACTGCAGCTGCAACACGGGAACGAGCCTGGAAAATATGAGGCTACGGAAGTCCGGCCCAGAAGTCCACATACATGACACCATTTACCCGGAATGCCTGGAATGGGCAAATCCCTGGAGACAGAAGGGGGGGGGGCGGGGGGCGTGGCCGCTGAGGTAAAGGTTCCTTTTCAGGCTGAGAGGGGGCTTTGGAATCAGGTAGTGGCGACACTGTACAACCTCGAGAACATGCTAAGGGTGGATTTTATGGTGTGTAAGTGATATTGCAACAAAAATCGCATTTATAAACGCCAGAGTAGAATTTTAAAAGCCCTCCTTTACAACAATACCCAAAATGAAATCTAACAGAATATCTACAGAGAAAGGCACAAAACGTTACTGAGGTGCAGCCACTCAGGAAAACAGTTGGGCAGTTTCTTAAATACCGAAGCGTGCCCTTGCCATGTGACCCAGCAGCCACACTCCCGGGCACTTCTCACAGAGAAACGACAACTTGCATTCACACGAAAATGTGTATGTGATTGTGTGTAGCAGCTTTATGTGTAATGGTCAAAAAGTGGGAGCCACCTTGGTGCTCTCCAGTGAGCGAAAGGTTAAAAAAGTCAGTACGTCCAGACCGTCGAAAACCACTCAGCCACGAAGAGGAACTGTTGATGCGCACAGCCACCTGGATGGAGCTCGAAGCAATCACGTGAAGGAGCAAACCCTGTCTCCCAAGGCGCCATGCTGTGGTTCGTTACTGTTCTGTCCTCAATGTGACGGAGGTCCAGAGAGGGGGACCCATCGGTGGTCGGAGGGCTGCGGAGCGGAGAGGCAGGGGGGTGGCGTCGCTGCCAGTGAGTGGCGCCAGTTCTGAGTCCTGAGTGGTGATTACAGAAACCACCCGGGAGGAAGTGAGCAGAGTGTGCACACACACGCAGGCACATGCACACACACACGGATGGATGAGTGCATGTAGAACCAGCGACGGCCAAACCCAGCCTGCAGGCGGCACTGGTGTCGGTTTCCTGGCTTCGGTACGGCCCTATGGTGGCGAGAGACGTCACCACTGAAGAGTACACGGGACCCCTCTGTACTATGGTGGCAACTTCCTGTCAATCTGTGATGATCTGGAAACAAGAAGTAATATTCACAAGAAACATTATTGGAAGACCTGAAAGAAGATTTGCTTCGAAACAACGCTGGGATGGAGAAGGGGCAGGCCTGGGCAGGGTTAGGGCATTACCCTTTTCTCTCTGATTTTGTGCATTTGAAATTTTCCTGAACAAAACGTAAAAGGAGGCTAAACAAGTGCAGAGAGAGAGCTATTGATTTGCATAGGCCGAGTCCACATCAGGAAGATGTCAGTTCTTCCCAAGTTAATGTCCACGTTCGACTCGGTCCGATCAACGCCCACAGGCTTTCGGTGGAGCTGGCCTAGAGACTCTAAAAGTGGTGAGAAAGGGCAAAGCTCTCAGAGTAATCGAGGCTCCCGAAGAAGGGTGAGGAAGGGGCATTGCCCCACCGAACATCAGGGCTTACCACAAAGCTCTAGTCAGAGGCCAGCGTGGTGGTGATCGGTCTGAGACGACAGCCAGACCGGTGGGACCAAACAGAGAGCCTGACACGTATGGATACAGAAGGCGGGGGCGTGGCCGGTCAGGGGAAGAAGCAAGAAGACAGTCGTGTCTGCCCCATAGGTAATTTCCTGCGGGGCTGGCTTGGCGCTCAGCACCCCTCGACTCCATTCCTAACGGGAGGAGGAGACTCAGAGACGGCCAGGGAGGCCCAGGGGCTTCCAGCTCCGGTGCTTTCCAATGCAAGGGGCGCTTTCCAATGTGGGGTGTCCTGCCAGGCTTCCCAGCTCCGTGTCAGTTCCTGATCTCTGGGGGTGCCCCAGCATTTGCCCAGTCACTAAGGTCCCATGTGAGTTGGAGAACCCCTGCCTGAGACAAAGAGAAAGAGGGGGAATGACGGAGAGAGAGAGAGCAGCAAAGGGAGAGAGAGAATGAGCGAGCAAAGAGCCAGTCACTCAGCAGACAATCAGGCACTGTCCCTCTCCCTCCCACCTCCCCTGCCCCAGGCTCCCAACAGCTTTCATCACTGACCTAACCCAGGGGCAGAGCACCAGGCGAGGGGGAGGGGAGGTCAGGGGTCAGCCCATTACATGCCAAGCAAAGCCAGGAATAGAGCTGCTTTGGAGGTGGGTGGGGGGACCAGGGGCCCCATGGAAGCCCACATCCCACCTCTGATCAGAGGCAGCCCCGGAGGCAGTTGAGAAGAGAGGGGAGCGCTGCCCTGCACCCCAAGGGCAATGGGTCCATGGCTCCATCAAAACTGGAAGTGGGCTTCTGGAAGGATGCAAATGCCTCCAAGCAACACCAGTTCCCCTCCTCATCTGCTGCTGCCCGAGTTAGTGGGAAACGCTTCCCTGTCCCTAGGGAGCCTGGCCCCACAGACCCATCGTCCCCAGGGCTGGCCCACCCAGCCAGGGCTCTTCCCTTCTGCCTCACCAGCCCGGCTCCCCAGTTGTACAATCTCTGTTCCTATTCCCTCAGACCTGGGGAGGGGAGACAGTGTCCCCCACCCCCACCTGCCTGGTGACTGCAGCCAGCACACAGCTCTGCCTGCTCTGGGCCTCGCTGTTAGTCTGTGGCTGCCCAGGGCCAGGCAGAGCCCAGGTTCCTGCTTCTGACATGGGAGGGAGGCCTCGCTGCCCACTGCCTAGTCTCTGGGCTCCTTCTCCCAGTGACAGGTATTCGTTCATTTGCAGGAATGCACTGCCTGCTCCTGCATGCCCAGCGCTGTGCTGCATCATGGTGTGACCCGCACAGGATCCTGCCCCCGGGGAACTTGAAGTCGGGTGGGGAGACGGACACAAAGCTGGTCAACAAGCAAACGAATGCAAACTCCCAGACTGTGCTGTGAGCCCGGAGGAACGAGCGGGTGACTGAAAGAGAGGATCCAGAGCGATTGAGCTGGGTGCCCAGGGAGGGCTTCCCGGAGGGGGAGGTAACGTGAGGGCGTGAGCAGACCTGGGGGAAGGACACTGCGGGCAGAAGGAGCTGCGCAGGCCCTGAGGTGGAAATCCCAGACATGTTCCAGGAGCAGAGAGTGGCCAGAGGCCTGGAACAGGATGTGCAGGGGGAGGAGGGGTGGGCCCTGTGTGGGAGGAGCAGCCAGCGGGGGCAGGGGAGTGTGGCGGTCTCTCATGACAGCCGTCAGCATAGAGACCAGACCTGGAGCAGTCAATGGCGTTTCTGTGGGCCCACAGCTGCCTTTGAGTCCAGCCCATCACCGGCTCCCCACCAGTCCACAGTTGTGCCCCCTCCCCCTGGGCCCCCTTTCAGATTTGGGGCCCCACCTGATGCTCTGAAGCAGGAGGTGCTACTTAGGTCCATCGCCTGTCGCTCCCACTGATGCCAGGGCCAGACCTTGCTTTGCCTGCTCTCTGCTGTGTTCTCATGGCCTGGACAGAGTAGGTGCTCGACACTTTCTTAAATGAATAAATGCGTGAACGACTAGTCCTCGTCTAAGGGCTGTGGCAAGGTTCACAGGTGACAATGAATGGAAGCACCTCGGCAAGGGGCCTGGCGCATAGCAAATGCCCAGCAAGAGCTGGCGGCTACTAGCATTACCGTTATTATGTTTGGTTGTAAAGCCCGGCGCTCTAGATCTCTACGCTGATGGTTAATTGAGCCGAGTTCCACCCACCGACCCGTGGTTTCTTGACCTTTAGAGGGGCTGCAAAGCCAGCAGTGAGTCAGGCCTTCCGCTGGGGCCACAGCTACGCTGAATGGCAGACACGCCCACGTGCACATCCAGCCTCCCCCATCACCTACAGACTGGGAGACTCGCTCGCGGTCCCTCCAGCCAGCCCCTGAGCTGGGCGGGGCAGTAACAGCGGCAGGAGTGGAAAGCAAGGAGAACCCCCTGTAGCTCTGGTGTCCCCCGCCCGCCGGGTGTTTATCCCAATGGCCACTGGGTGGCAGCACGTCCCCAGGAATATGGGGTTGGGGCTTAAGCTTTTCCAGTTGAATCTGAGGCTCAGAAGCTGAGGGGAGGAGTCAGGGAGGGAACCCAGGCCCAGAAAGGGGGTAGGACTTGCTCAGGGTCACACAGTTTTCAGTGGCAGGGCCAGGACAGGTGAGAGGTTGCCTGCCTGCCTGCCTGGACAGACTCAGGAACAGATCAGGGGAAAAGAGGAGCAAGTTCGGAGAGGGAGGGGGTCTGAGGACCAACCTTAGCTCAGCCTCCTAGAAGTGGGTAGACGCTCCCACCCAAATTTCAGGCCCTTAGAATTTTCCCCATTTTGAAGAAGGTGCTCAAACCTCCCTCTGAGGCTCTTGTTGACTCCTCTCACCTGTGACTCTGGCAAAGGTGGCCATTCTCCCCATGCTCCCACCAGGACTTGGATGGTGACCTCATCGCCCCTGTCACTGTCCCCACTATCTGTCTTCCTCCCCCTCCCCCTGCCACAGTGATTTCCTGAGGACAGGGACTGTACCTTGTATCCTGCACCGCCTGTACCAGCTTGCCCTCTGGCCGTGTCATCTGCCCCTCTTCATGGCCTAGGTACCACCAGCACCTCCTTTAGGAGTCAGCTGAGATGTTGCTTCCTCCAGGAAGCCTTCCTGGCCTTTGGCTCCTCCTCATGGTAAGGCCCAGGGGCAGGGACTGTTGGTCCACCCGAGCCTGCACAGACTCTGCGCACCCTGAGCCTCTGACACCGTGGACCACTGCAGCTTGTCAAAAGCAGATTTCACTGGACACAGGTGTACAGGTGTAAAAAAGGCACTGGACGAGGTCGCAGTCTCAAAGATCTGGATCTTACACCAAACCTTGGTTGGGTGGCTCTGGACAAAATCCCTTCCTCTCTGGCACTTAAGTTTCCTGGTTTGCAAAACTGGGATTAGGCAGGCTGGCTAGAACACTGTCAGTCTAGTAGAGGAATCACAGCACCCTAGGACGGGGTGCTGAAAATGTGAAAGGGTTTGTAGGTCATTAGACTTCTCCAAAAGTCTCCCCACCAAAGGATGCTCCCGTTGCCACGGCAACCGCCCGGACGGCGTGGTCCCCCGCGTCCCGCTGAGGAAGCTGGGAAGAACCCTGCCCTTACCAAGATGGCGGCGGCCACAGGACGAGGGGAGGGGTTGAGCGCTGTCAGCCGGACTAGACCTTTTCTCTGTTTCCGCTTTCTCCTGCCAACGGCGAGCTTCCGTCAATACTTGCTCTCTTTCCTGGTTCTGGGAGCCCCGGGAGCCAGGGAGGAAAGGGTTGTCCGCAGGGATTGGGGCAAATACCCAGAAAGGGAAGGCGTGACTTTCGCGTCCTGCCGGAAGTGACGTGACAGTCAAGGCCGCCGACAGGTGGAACGGCAGGTGGGTTCAGGTGCCAGCCTGGCCCGGACCCGACTGTGGGACCGACGCTTCCGGTGAGCGACAGAGGCACCTCACAAGGACCTGGAGACCCGTGGGACGGGTTCTGGGATCTGAGCCTACCGCCCTGGTCTGGAGTCCCCTCCCCCCTCCCCCCACCCCATTACCTAGTAAGAATAATCACCTAGTCGCCCGCCGGGGACTCCCCCCACCGTCCAGAGGGAAGGGGGAGGGCCGGGAATGCCAGGGTTGGAGTTGGCAGGTGGGCACATCAGTTTCCTAAGCCCGACGCTCCTCTCTCCCCCGGATCCAGTTCTCTGTCCCCCCGCCGAGCTGAGCAGTTAGCCAGCCCACCTCAGCTCTCGGAACCATGTTTGCAGACTTGGATTATGACATCGAAGAGGATAAACTGTGAGTATTTCGTTCTCCCAACTCCCAAAAGTGCAGGTGCACCAGGCCCCCCAGACCCCCTTGCTTCCCAGTTGCACCGACCGTTGCTTCTCTCGGTGGATCAGGTCTTGGTCTTGTACTGTAGCAGAAGGGACCCTGCCCTTCCAGGAGCTCACGTCTGTAGGGGGCTGTGGACACAATAACAGATCATTACAATTCAGGGCCATAAGGGTCCTAATGGAGAGCAACCTGGCCACCAGGAGAGCAGAGCAGGTGGGATGGGGTGTTCAGGGAAGGCTTCACAGAGGAGGTGGCAGCAGAGCCAGGTTTGGAATAGGACTGTCATAAACATACCACCCTCCCCAGTGCAGACAACTAGCGGGACAGGTTTTCAAGAGTTAGGTAGTCTCCTGATTAGACTCTGTCCTACCTTGGAGCAAGGACTGGTCCGGTGTCCTCAGCACTTCGTAAGGTGCTCCGCGATGTTGGTAGGTTGTTAGCATATATTTGTTGAATGAATGAGTGCGTAAGTGAGAATATTTACCACAAAACATAAATAAGTGCTAGTTTATAGTGAAAACTGAGAGGTAATTGAGTAGAGCAGCTGTGAGATGGGTGATGGATAGTTTAACGGGGAAGGCTTCCCAGAGGAGGTGATCATAATGTCCCATGTGCACCTGACTAGGTGACAGGTCTGACTCAAATCTCAGAGGTAGAATGAAGCCAAGGGAAGGGGGACCTATTTTTATGGAGTGCTTTGCTGTGACCTGGCTTGGTGTTAAATACTTTCTATGCACTTTCTTACAGGGATTGGATAAAGTAGCCATTTTATCTGTACTATTTTAGGGATGGGGAAACCGAGATGCAGAGAGGGCAACTCACCCAAGCCCATGGCTGATTAATGGCACAGCTGGGATGTGATCCCACACCCGTATGACTGCAAGAGCTGTGCGCATTTCAGCACAAAATGCTGTCTCTTTGGCCGAATGTGGAAGGGAGGGCTGTGCAGCATCCAAAGCCTCTCGGGATTTCAGAAGGCCTGTCCCCTTCCCTGTCCCCTTCAGTCACCCTTCCTCCAGGAGACTCAGCCTCACATGCTTCTCTTTGTAGCGGAATCCCGACTGTGCCTGGGAAGGTGACCCTGCAGAAGGACGCCCAGAACCTGATTGGGATCAGCATTGGCGGGGGGGCACAGTACTGTCCCTGCCTCTATATCGTCCAGGTATTGGGTGCTTTGGGGTGGGGAGTGAGGTCCTTGAGCCACCTCCCTACTTGGGCATCACGCAGGCAGGTTCCTTTCTCTCTGTGGAGCTGGCTCCTTCTTGATTTTTGAAGTCTGACCTCCTAGGAGAGGCCTTCCTGACCACCCTCCCAGTAGGTCCGCCCTTGTTCTCCTCCATTATTTCAGTCTCTTTCCTCAGCACTTGTCACTGTCACAGTCATCAAGTACCTCACTGCCTTACCCGACTCCTTGTGCTGTGAGGGCAGGGTCCCACCTTGCTTTGCCCAGCAGTCGGCACCTGGAGAAATGCTGGGCGTGGTGGGCCTTCCATCAAATGTCTTTAATGGGCCCACAAACCAGCAGCCTCAGTGTTGGGAAGGGCTAAAAGACTAGGAAATGACATTGGCCTGAGTTCAAATGCAACTTCCCTGGTTATTAGCAAGTTGGTTTACCTCCCAGGGCCTCAGTGTCCTCGCCTGGAAAGTGGGGATGTGAAATGTGTGAAGGTGAGCATCTTTGGGTTGCAAAGGTCGAATGAAACGGCATGGTGCAGTGCCTGGCGCAGAAGAGCCCTCACAAAGTAGTCGCTGCTACGCTTTTTTTAAAAGGTTTTATTTATGTATTTTTAGAGAGAGGGGAAGGGAGGGAGAAAGAAAGGGAGAGAAACATCTGTTGATTTCCTCTCCCACGCCCCCTACTGGGGACCTGGCCCACATCCCAGCATGTGCCCTGACCAGGAATCGAACCGGTGGCCTTTTGGTTTGCAAGACGATGCCCAACCAGCTGAGCCCCACCAGTCAGGGCCCTGCTACTCTTTTTACGGCAGCTGTTCACTTCCGCAGACGATCTGCCAGTGACAATGAATGGTTTTGTGGTCCCTTGTAGAGGGAGCAGCCTGGTGTTCTGGCAGCTGTGACTCAGGGGTGGGGACAAGCAGCAATCGTCTGTAGCTTTGGAGGGAAGCTTGCCACCCCGGACATAAACTTGACCTGGATTCTACCCTGTTCTGACAGCTGAGTGGCCGTTGGTGGCAGATGGGAAAGTATGGTCTCTGAGGATCTTGCGGAGTCACTTCTAGGCCTTGCAGACGGAGATTCCTGGGACCTAGTTTTGCCGCTCAGGGTGTTGCCTCCTCGAGTGATTTGGCCTCTCCCCGTCCAGGAGGCATTGGGGAGGCCACCCTCCCCAGGCCTGGCCTCCTCGCCATGTGCCCACTTTGCCTGCCTTCTCCAAAACCGCTCTGCCTGCTGTCGCCCCACCTGTGTGGCGTGGCTGTTCTGTGATTTTTTTGGCTAAACCGGTGTCAGTCAGCTTGGAGCAGCGTTGTTAGAAAAACCTACTACAGACATGACTCTGGAGGAACAGACGCCCAGATGGGTGTGTTTGGCAATAGAAAGGGCAAGTGTCATTGCTCACATTTACCTCCTGCCCCTCCCCCCGCCCCCAGAATGTGGGGCCGCACACTGCCATCTGTTCAGGTACCTCTGCCCTGTCTCTCTCCAGCGCCACTTAGACCAAAGGAGAGAGGCCAGGACCGGGCCAGGTGTTGGTTGGGTGAAGGGGACAACTGTCCCCCAGGCGTCTTCCCAGTTCTCCCTGTTCTCCACGCCCTACCCTCCTCGTGCACCCCCAGGTATTTGACAACACCCCGGCGGCCCTGGATGGCACCGTGGCAGCTGGCGATGAGATCACCGGTGTCAACGGCAGGTCAATCAAAGGGAAAACCAAGGTGGAGGTGGCCAAGATGATTCAGGAAGTAAAGGTAAGGGCTGCGGTGGGCGCGGGCGCCCTGATCCAGCAAAGCTGCTTCTTGCCTTAGCCCAGGGCCAGCGCCTTCTCCCCTTCTTTGTTCTGCTCTACCCCAGCCCTCCTTCCTCCTGCCTTTGGGGCGGAGAGTTCAACCTTGGCCTTTCTCTTACTTCAGCCCCTGTAGCCGAGGTAAGGATGGGGGCTGGGGCTCAGGCTCAGTTGCACAAAAGGAAGTGACAAGTTCGTTCAGAGCCCACCCGCTGCTTCCACTGGTCTGGACTTTACTGTCCCAGGCATTACCTGCTGGGCCGAGGAGCTCATTATGGGAAGTGGGGGGCGATGTTTCCTTCTGGTTCAGAACTAGGGGGTATGTGCACCCTTCTGGGTCCTCCCCTCACCCCCTCACCGTGGCTCCTCACCAGGACCCTCTTTGCTCTGCCTCTATGAGCCCCTTGCATTTCCGTGGGGACTGGAGCCCCTCGTGCATGTGCACAGCCTCTACATGAACACAGGAGTCTCCCAGCTCTCGTGTGGGTGTCCAGAGGGAGGAAAGGATTTGCTCGGGGTCGCCCAGAGGGGCGGCACCCAGGGCTGACTCCGCTACGGTGCTCTGACCCTTCCCTCCACGGCCGCCTGTGGGGGCCCCAGCACACGTGTGCTCTTGGGGAGCCTGGTGCACCCACCCCTGGTCTGACACATCAGGCCAGTTTGGTCTCCCTTCAGGACCCAGTTTTGAAACCCTGACTTGTATTTGAGGGGTTCGGTCCCGCGTTGACAGGCGTTAGGGTTTCGAGGGTGGGAGTGACCGTGGTAGCCTCCCTGGCTGGCCTGGGCCCTGCACTGTTCCTTGGCATCCCCGCACCAGGCACAGAGAAAGGGCCAGGCACCTTCATGAGCGGAGGGACTGAGAGGGTGGGGATGGTTCAGAGCGCAGGGGAGGGTCCTCCGTGCCGGGGGCAAGAAGGCACAGCAAAGGTTGGAGTGTGGCGTGGCGGGGGCGGCACGCCTGATCTGGCTGGAGCGCAGGACGTCGGTGACTACCGGGCTGTGAGCTCTGCGATAGCAGGGACCACGTCTGTCCTTGTCCCTGCCCATTCCCCAGGGCCTGGAATATAGAGAGGGAAGGACCTGGGAGTAGAACAGTCACAGTGCGGGGCCTGTCACAGCCCACGGTCTGGCAGGGCCGGATTCAGGGTTCCCTCATGACCACAGATTCCGGGGCCAGCAGGCCTCCCTGGGGAAGGGGCTGGGGGCCTGGAGGCTCCTTCTCAGCTCTGCCTGCCTCTCTTTTCCAGGGAGAGGTGACCATCCACTACAACAAGCTGCAGGCGGACCCCAAGCAGGGCATGTCCCTGGACATCGGTAAGCCGGGCCAGAGCAGTGGTGTCCGGGAGGCCATCTCCTCTGGGACCTTGCTGCCCCAATACCGTCATTTGTGGGCCTGGGTACTCACCCTTCCGATGGGGACGGCACCCCAACCCTGGCCTGGCACCTAAAGGGCCCCTGCACATCCCCTCTCCACCTCAGCCTCTTCTCCCACCCAGCTTCCCCAGAAAAGCCCAGGTCTGGACCGACCTTGGGCCAGCTCCCCTGTCCAGCGTGCCCCAGACAAGGTGGCTTCTGCTGTGGGGGCTGGTTCTTTAGACACTCCCGGACTCCAGAGCCCAGGGAAGACGAGGTCCTCTGGGCCAGCGCCTCATTGCAGATCAAGGCCTGCGACCCCTAGAGGGCGCTGTGTCCCCTGGGTGAATGTGCACCCAGGTCCCTAGGCTCCAGTCCCGGTCCTTTCCCTCTACCCTAGGACCAGAGCCACCTCCCGGTTTTTTAAGGAAAGAGGCCAAGGGCAGATCGAGTCTGTCCTGCATTCTTCCTCTTAAACCTTTTGTGCCCACCCTGGCCCCCCGGCCAAGGACCAAGTATGCGACCATGTGTGCAATGGCCAAGTCTCAGGTCCGAGGTCCGCGGTCATCGATGGTGCCTCTCCTCCCCTCGGGACACTTGGGTCTGGATGTGGAGGCGCGGGGAGAAGAGGCATCCTCTGACTCCCCCACAGCTCCCGTCAAGGCTGTGGCCTCTGGGCTGTCCCAGCTGAGCCACTGCTTGGAGGCCCTGGCCCTGGGCTAAGCACTTTGCGTGGTGACCCCCTGCCTGGCTCTCGCAGGCCCTGAGCGTGAACAGAGCCAGGCCCAGTACCCTCCACGGGGACCCTCCCACTGCATAGTTGCCCCAGTGAGTCCTGATGAGGTGGGGCAGGGGTGGCCTGGGGGCCACTGCAGACACCACCTCACGGAGCCCCTCTCTTCCCTGGGCCCAGTGTTGAAGAAGGTAAAGCATCGGCTGGTGGAGAACATGAGTTCGGGCACCGCGGATGCCCTGGGCCTGAGCCGGGCCATCCTGTGCAATGGTGAGTCCCCTCATCCCCACTGGCCCGGGCTCCACCCATGGGGACGATAGTCACCATCTCTTTGAATCCCTGGAGGCCTTTCCAGCTTCCACAAGGCATCCACAGTGGTCAGCTGAGTGTCCCCCACCTCTAGGCAAGGATTCACAGGCACAGGTCACAGATGGGGAGACGGGCCCACAGTGGGAGGCCCACAGAGGTGCCTCCTTCCGGCTCCCCAAGCCGGTGCCTTGGCCACTGAGCCCGCTGCTCTGCTGACCAGGCTCAGCCCCTGCCCCAGGGCCACCACGCGCCCTCCTCACCCCCTTGCACTAGCCGGCGCCCCTCCTGCACTGCCTGGCTCCCTCACTGCCTTCCTCCAGGAGGTGGCGCTGCTGCCCTCCTCTCAGTGTGTTCGGAGCTGGAGGTGGCTGCCTGGAGGGAGAGGGGTCGGCACCGCGCGCGTTCACACCCACACGGGCGTGTGCATACGCTCTCCCCCCAGGGTGGCCGGTGAAGCACTTGGCTCTGCTCCTGCCGTCAGCAGCCTGCGTCTATAAACAGTAGCAGCCCTGCCGAGCGTGGGGGGGGGGGGGCAGATGTAAATACCTCCATAAATTGTAGGCGCGGCTGGGCTTCATTGGCTGGGACGTGAGGGTGGGGTCTGAGCTCCTTCCAAATGGTGTTCAAAACTGGAGGCTGCTATTTTCAGCCTCTTGGTGTCTATAAATCCCTGTTACTGTAGTTACCATGCATTGAGATGAAATTAGAACCGGTTGTTGTGTTTTTCCCACCAAACCTTGCAATTTCCCCAGCCTTAAATAGGGTTTCTAAAACTGAAGCTGGCATGATGTCCCGTGACCCTGCTAAAAGCAGCAGCACGCTGCTTACGTGGCTCCCGCCCTCCCAGGCTGGCCAGGCGCCAGGGCGCTGAGCAGCCAGGGCCTGGAGGCCAGCCGGCGGCCACGGCCTCAGGAGGACCTCCACGGTGCCCCCTTCCTGCCCCAAGCCGGAGCCTTCCTCCCCCAACAGCCCACCACACCACAGCCTTCCCTGTGCAGAGGGAGGCCCAGCCCTGGCCCCTGCTGCTCCCCCTTCCCCTCCAACCAGACCACACTGGAGAGTGGGGGCAGCGCCCCAGCTCTGACAGCCCCCGCTGCGTGCCTGTGATCAAGTTGCTTTACCTCTCCTTCCCCCCGGTTTTGTTTTTTTTGTAAAACGAGGGAAGTAGTTCTGCCCCAAAGGCTCACATAGAAGAAAGACTGAGCCGTGTGGAGGGAGCTTGGAGGGGCCCTGGCTCAGAGCACAGGACCCTGGGAAGGCCAGACCCTGGCTGGGGATGGCCTGGGCCCCAGGTGCTGCTGGTGCTCTCGGGAGGGAGGTGCAGTGCGCCGTGGCACTCACCACAGGGGAAGCCCTGCCTGCTTCAGCTCCTCGCCGCCCTGAGCCTGGCCGGTAGCTCCTGGCCGGCCCCTCTCTGATCTGAAAGGCCTGCCTCAGCCCTGGCAGCCCACTTGTCCCCATTCCAGCCCTAGGGGTGAGGCAGCTGCCCCACCCCTCCCCTTATAGCCCTCACTGCCCGCCAGGTGTCCCTCTGTTCCACTGAGCCTCCAGGGCAGGAGCGGGATGCCACACCACTCCCCCGGCCATTCCTGGGGCCTAACGTGGGCCTGCACTCAGGGGTGCTTATCCAGTGCAGGCTCCTCCTCAGAGCCCTTCCAGAATGTCCCTTCCCCACGTTGGTCCCCCTCTGAGCTAGAACGTTCACTTCTACCGTGCCCAGAGCCGCGTCCTGTCTGCTTTACAGTGATTGCAGCATGTCTCTTAGCCCCTTCCCCCGGGCTCTGGGCAGGGCCGACGTTAGCCTGTGGGGCCTTGGCTGCGAGGTGGCTCAGGGGAGCCACCGTAGGTGTGGCCTTGGGGCAGGCCCAGCCATTTTTCACATGCGACTTCCAGAAGTCCCTGCATCTGCCCCTTTGATGTGCCCCAGCCTTCTGGGTCAGGGGCTCATCTCGGGGTGTTGGGGGCTGCCCTGCCTCTCATCTGGGTGTTCTGACCTGTTTAGGAAACCCCTCTGAGCCCAGCAGCCCCTGAGGAGCCCAAACACCCTCTGTGAACCCTGCTCTATGCCTCTCCTGTTTGTCCCCTGGGGTCCTCCTCTGCCCTCAGGCCTGGCCCAGGCCGCCCAACTCTCCCGGCCCCTGGCTCACTGAGACTGCTGACCTCTCCCCTCTCTCATCCCCGCAGACGGGCTTGTCAAGAGACTCGAGGAGCTGGAGCGGACTGCCGAGCTCTACAGAGGTGGGCGGCGGCCTGGGGGCCGCAGTGGGGGCAGGAAGGCCAGTCTGCCAAATTCCAGGGCAGTAGCTGTTACGAATTCTTTTAAAAAAGCCTTAAAGACATATGTTTTCAGATTATTAAAGTAATACATCCCCACAAAAAGCCAAGTAAGAGCGTGTGTAAATGTAGGGAAAGTCCCCAGGATGGGGCGCTCCTCCCCCTCCCCCCAGACAAAGCCTGCAGTGGGCTGTCCGCCTCCCGCCCCTGCGGGGCCCTGGCTGCCCCACCTGATGAGGGCTCCTCGCCTGGGCTGTGCCTGCACCCCTGGGCCTGGCTGGCGGGGGGGGGGGGGGGGGCTGTGGGAAAGTCAGTGAACCCAGGGACGGGGCAGTCGTCAGAGCGGAGAGGAGGGTTGGAGGCGTGTCCCAGGCCCGTGGGGTCCCTGCCACCTGCCCCCTCCCTCAGTGTGGTCTCCCTCACAGGGATGACAGAGCACACCAAGAACCTCCTTCGGGCCTTTTATGAGCTGTCACAGACGCACCGGGGTAAGGGTGCCCCCAAACTCGCTGCATGACCCCAGGCAGACCCCTGCCCCCCCTCCCTGGGCTCCACGTCGCCTGCACAATGAGGGTGTGGCCAAGGTGCCGGCAGACAGCGCACAGCGCAGCGTCTGACCTTGGGCAGCTTTGGGCCGGGCCTTGTCCAGGTGTCGAAGGTGACTGCATCAGGGTGGGCGAGGAGCATCCTGATCAGCTGGTCTTCAGGGGACAGCCCCTCCTCTAAGCCCTGTCTGCATGCACTGCCCCCTGCAGCACAGGAGGCCCTTTCTCATCCGTGGTCGCATTTCCTCCCAGGCCCCCAGCCGGACAGGGCAGGCACTGTCCCCCCCCGTTTTCCGGGTGGGAAAGGGAAGCCGGGGCACAGGAAAGGGTCACACAGCTCCTAAGGGGCAGAGCCGGCCTGGCCCAGCCGTCTCCCATGGTCTGGTCCTTCGAGAGATCGAGGGCAAGCTTGGGGCACCTTGGGGTACTGACCACACTTCTTCAGCGGTGCAGACCAGCTCCCTCCACCCTTCTAGGGGTGCAGACCACTCCCTCGCGGCACACACGCGTCTCTCAGGGTGTGACCCCGTGCAGGCCTTGGCCTTCAGCCTGCCATGCCCCTGCCCCCCTTCTCCCCCACAACCCCCCCCACAAGGGCCAGGGAGGGCAGCCTTCAGGGCGAACTTGTCGCGCAGCCTTCGGGGATGTGTTCTCCGTGATCGGGGTGCGGGAGCCGCAGCCGGCCGCAAGTGAGGCTTTCGTGAAGTTTGCCGACGCCCACCGCAGCATCGAGAAGTTCGGCATCCGGCTGCTGAAAACCATCAAGCCGGTAGGCCCCATGGAGCGCTGTGTGTCAGCATGGGAGGGTCGGGAGGGACAGTGTGTTGCACAGAAGAGGCCCTGGCCTGGAGTTGGAACACCCAGCCTCAGCATTGGCCTCCAGGCGTGTGTGGCCCTGGCTCCACCACTGAGCCCCAGGCTTCCCTGGGCCTGGCCCGTCCTCGCCTCTTTGTAATGAGCAAGACCATCTGGGGGCGCCGGTGGGCTCTGGTGTTCGGAGTCCACTAGGAGCCTGACACGGCAGTGCCACTCCTTGTCACCCTGGCCAGCCGGGCCCCTGCCAGTGGGGGCCTCAGCATGCGCCCCCATCCCTCCCAGATGCTGACGGACCTGAACACGTACCTCCACAAAGCCATCCCTGACACCCGTCTCACCATCAAGAAGTACCTGGACGTGAAGTTTGAGTACCTGGTGAGTGGTCTGCGGGAGGGGGTGGCGGGGCACCGCTCAGGGCCAGGGGCCTTGGGGACACCGGGAGGGCCTGGAGTCTGGTAGACGGCGGGCTGCCTCTTGGGCCCTTCCACCCTCCCGGGCGAGCGCCCTGCCCTGTCTGCCACCCCAGGCAAGCGCTGGTCTGTGGGGGGCGCTCGGGCCTCGCGCTCCCGAGCGCCACTGTCCTGTCCTGTGGGCCTCAGCTCCACCCCGCCGGGGGTCCGCAGGGCTGCTCCCCGGGGTGGCCCTGGGGCTGTGTGGCACGTGGGGAGCTGGGCGCATCGGAGTGGGCACCCAGGAGGTGCGGCCACGCCGACACCGGCCCCGCCTGTCCCCGCCTGTCCCCGCCTGTCCCCGCAGTCATACTGCCTGAAGGTGAAGGAGATGGACGACGAGGAGCACGGCTGCGTCGTGAGTGCTCGCGGGGACGCGGCCCTGGGTCCGAAAGGCGGGGCGCACCCGGTCCCCCCACCTCGCGGGCCCCCAGAGGCCCTGGCACTGCCAGGGACACTAGGTAGTCCGGGCCGGCCCGGGAGCGGCCTGGGGGTCCTGGCTGGCTCTTGTTCTGAGGAGGTGGGGCTCTGTCCCCGCCTTGGGTCCCTCCGGCCAGCTTGCTGTGGGACCGCCTCTGTGCCCGCTCCCGGAACAGCTGCCCCCCGCCCTGCCGCTGACTTTGTGAGCTTCTCGCAGGGAAAAACTGACTTCCCTCTCCCCTAAGGGGCTTTTTTTATTTCCTTAATTTGTAGTATTTTTGATACCAGGATCCATCTTATGACTAAATGTTCATTTATTTAACGTGGGAAGGGTTTTTGTGTTTTTTTTCCACAAAAGTGTAAGTGCTTCCAGCAATCCCTGGCGTCTCAGAGGTGAGGAACCCTGGGAGCCCTGAGAAGAGCAGAATGGGACAGGGTGTGAGCCTTCCTGTCCCCGCCTCATTGTCCCAGAGCAGAGCCCGCCCCGCCCAGGGTCCCTGACATGCCCACCCCCCCCCACTGCCCACCCCAGGCCCTCGGGGAGCCCCTGTACCGTGTGAGCACCGGCAACTACGAGTACCGCCTGATCCTGCGCTGCCGCCAGGAGGCCCGCGCCCGCTTCTCACAGATGCGCAAGGACGTGCTGGAGAAGATGGAGCTGCTGGATCAGAAGCATGGTGAGGGGTCTGGGGGCGTTGGGGCCCAAGGGTCACACCCTACCCCAGTGAGTCCATGCACTGTCCTCAGCGTGGCGGGGTGGGCACCATCTCCCCACTTCAGAGCTGGGAAATCGGAGGCCCAGAAGGGAAGAGCAGTGCTGGGCCGGGTCGCGCAGTGCTCCAAGTCGGACCCAAGACAGAGCCCCCTGGAGCCTGGCCTGGGTTGGCTGGGCTCTCTGGGGTCCAGTCCACAGCCCATTCACCCCGGCAGGGCGCCTCTGTTCCCTCAGCTGGAATAGAGACCTGGGTTCTGTGTGGGACTGGGCGTCCCTTGCTCTGCCCCCTGCCAGGGTTTGAGGGTGGGGAGGTGCCCGAGGGGAAGCCCTGGGCAAGCAGGCGGGTCCAGGCAGGCGTGGAGGGTCCTTGCCGCCAGGTAGGCAGCCCGGCCCACCAGCGCCCCCCCACTCACCCTGCCGCCCAGTCCAGGACATCGTGTTCCAGCTGCAGCGCTTTGTGTCCACCATGTCCAAGTACTACAACGACTGCTACGCCGTTCTGCGCGACGCCGATGTCTTCCCCATCGAGGTGGACCTGGCCCACACCACCCTGGCCTACGGCCTCGGCCAGGACGAGTTCACCGATGGGGAGGGGGACGAGGAGGACGAGGAGGACACGGCAGCCCAGGAGCCATCCCGGGGTGCGCGAGGCGCTGCCGGGCCCCTGGACAAGGGTGGGAGCTGGTGTGACTCCTGAGTGTGCCCGTGCAGTCGGATCTGGGGGGTAGGGAGAGCGGGAGGGCGGCAGCCTGGGAGCGGGGGCTGGGCCACCGTGTGGCAGGGTGGCGCATGAAGGCCTGCTGGCTTGGAGCGCCCGCCTGCCTGCCCCCCTGTCCCAGCACAGCGAACCCGGGCTCCTGCCCAGGGACGGCGCTAGGGCTCTGACCTTGGGCCTGGGCATCGGCTCCTCCACCTTCCTCCCGCCTTTTCCCAGACTGAACGGGAGCTTGGGCTCTGGACCTGCCCTGGGAAAGGGAAGGCAGAAAGGAGGAGGGGCTGGCGCTGGCAGGAAGTCCAGGACCTGTTCCTGGTGGGCACCTCTGCCGGCCCCACCTGGAGTCTGCCGGAGTAGGGGGCTGGGGTCGGGCAGCCAAGGCAGGGCCCGTGGCTCATGTGCACCCCGGCCCCGCCCCAGCCCATACTCACACCTTGGTGGCCTTTATTTATTTATTCCCCTGGTTCAGCCACTCCCCTGGGGAAGGGCTGGGTGCTGGGCCTGCACCGAATAAACACAGACTCAGATGGCTCCGGGCTCTGCAGCGGCCTCAGGCCCGCCTCTCCTTTCGACTCCCCTGCTGCCCTGACCGCAGGGCAGGCGGGCATGGGGGCTGCCACTGTTCTCTTGCTCTACTCACCGTTCCGCACCCTCGCAGCAGCTCTGCCTGTTGGCACTGCTGTCCCCATGCAGAGATGGGACACTGAGGCTCCAGGCCATGCTGTGGGTAGGGACAGGGCAGGGTTTGATCACAGACCTGTCAGGTCCAAAGACAACTCCCCCACCTCCCAGGCCTTGCTCGGCAGAGACTTTACATCCGCCCTCCCCTTGGTTCTTTGGGGCTCCTGGCCGGCACTAAACCCTGATTTGAGGCCAGCAGGACAGACTCTGGGCCAGGAGGACCGAGGCCCCAAATGGGAGAGAGATGAGGACGTCCCGCCCTCCATGTTCCCCCCTGCCGGGGCTGTGGAGAAAGCTGGGGGCGGATGGCACCTCGAACTCCATGCCCTTGCAGAGTGGCAGAGACAGGGTGGCCATGTGTCCTGCCTCCCCTGCACGGCTCAGCCCGCACCTGTAGTCCCAGTGTCACCACTGGCAGTGGCCCTGCTCACTTTCTTTTAAATTCAGTCTTGTATTTTTTTCCATTACCATTTGCCCCCTCCCCGCCAAGCCCTGTTGACTCTCAAAGTGCTCCTGATGGACAGTGAATTACACGGGTGGGAACCTGAGCGGGAGTGTCAGGTGGGCCTGGGACCGAGGGGGAGGCGGCTGTCACTGTGGCCATGTGAGCCCTTGGAGCGGTCAGCCTGCAGCAGCTCTGGGGGACAGCCAGCGAGGAGGCCCGGGGCTCAGGCTGGAACTGGCAGCCTGAGTTCAAGCACAGCCTTGTGACCCTGGACTGCTCCCTGACTTCTCTGTGCCTCAGTTTCCCTATGTGTGAGTACAGCTAATAATGGGACCGACCTTGCTGGTGGAGAGGAGAGTTAGCCACCATTTGTGAAGGGTTGGGACCACAGCCTGGCACGGGGGCAGCACTCTGTGTTTGTCACGTAAGAGGCGCGGTGGGAACCACAGGCACGGGGTCGGCGGGCATCTGCAGGGGTGCCCACGCCTTCCTGCAGCCAGTTGGAAAAAGGCCATCCGGCAGGGAGGGGTCCCTCGTGGGACGGACTCTGCTGAGGGGCATGGCTGGATGGGGCGGGGTCTGGGGCCAAGGAGGGCTGCTGCCTCCACCCGGGCGGCCCACACCCAAGGTTTGGGGGAAGGGAGGCACAAGAGGGTGTTGGGGATGTGGGAAGAGGGGAAGTACAGAGAGGGACGCGATCTCGAGCCTTCCGGGGCAGGGTGAGATCTGGAGCTCCCTGCCCCAGGTCGAAGTGCAAGAGGTCAGCAGTCGGAGGGCGAGAGCAGAGATGCCCCTGGGACCCCCCTCGAGGGAACTGGGTGCGGGGCGGCTCCCGGAGCCACGTTGGTGCCCACAGGGATGCATTCCAGGGCAAAGGCCTCAGGTCTTTGGAGCTATGCCCTGGAGAGAGGAGACCCGGGCTCGGCTGGGAGGGGATCCCTCTTGGGAGGCACTGGCCCCAAGCTCCAGGGCGCACAGGATGGGTCATTTACCCTCACTCCCCAGCGTGGGAGCAGAGCCGGAGGCACAGGGCCAGGATCCAACCCCTGTCCTCACCCTGGACCTACACTCTTTCCCTCAGACGGGTCTGGGTCCCTCCCTGCAAGCAGCCCTCACTTGAGAGTGGGCAGGTGCTGCCAGCCTGAGAATGCCTGACCCCATCCCTGCCCCTCCCTCCCCCAGCACCTGCCCTCGGTCCTGAGAGAGCCCCTCAGACTCCCTCCTACCCATCCCCCCTTCCCCAGGTCGGAGGCGCAGGAACAGAGCCTGTCTTTCAGCTGAGCTTTATGAACTGAGTTTCACAGGGCTCAGACCCTGTCTGGGCACAGCAACTGCCCTGAGTGGGGGGACAGGGCCTGGCCATGGCCCACTGGGCAGGTGAGGGTGGAAGCTTCCCACCTGGACCCCAGGGGGGACTACCCCCAAGGATCCCCCAGTGCCAGACCCTCTAGGAGCAGCAGGGGCTCTGGCAGGGGAAGCCCTGCAGCCAAAGTCACTGGCCGCCCCACCCCGGCCCCCGCACTATGCAGACTCAGGTGCTAGTCCTGGCTCTGGTTCTGCCTCCATCTCGGGCTCCACGGGCCCAGCCACTGGGCACGGCACCTCCAGGGCCTCGAGGCCACTGGGCTCCTGGGTGGGCAGGGGCTCAGAGTCTCCTTCGGCCTCGGAGTCCTCGTCACTGACTCCGTCCTCACTGCCTGGGCTGGGCGGGGAGTCCCGAGGGCGGCGCAGGCAACAGTTGGTGGCCACAGCCATGAAGACCCCGGCCAGGACCACCTCGGAGCCAGCCAGGTAGAAGATGATCTCGTAGTTCTTCAGCATGTCCACCAGGCGACCTGGGGCAGGGAAGTGGGGAGGTAAGGGCATGTGGGTACCTCCCCCGCAATCCTCAGATAAAGGGCAGCCCTGTAGACTAGGAGGGGCTCTCGGGTGAGACACTCACATGCCCCAGTCCGTATTCCCATTTTACAGATACGAAACCCCACATGGGCTCTGCCATTTGAGACCTTAAAAATGTCACTTCCCTGGACCTCAGGGAAGTGACATGGGACCTTTGGTGAGGCGGCCCCTTACAGCTTACAAGGCCCCCCTCTGCCCTCAGATTCACTCCCCACCTGTTCCCTGTTAGTTGTCCAGCTGGGGACAGTTGGGGTGGCACTGGGCTCAACCCCTCTCCTGGGGGCCCCGGCCCTTGTTCTTTCCACCTCATCTTTGGGGGCCTGCCTCTGCTCTCCCTCTGCCACCTCCGCCTGCCCCTCCCAGAGGCCCGGACCCCACAGAGCTCATTAGCAGGGCCAGGACAAGGTGTGTGGGGCACCACTCCTGTTTCCTCTGTATGTTCCAAGTTTCCTCTCCCAGGCACTTCTCACTGTGACTCTCAGGAAAACCTTTTACAGTAATTGCAAACACTCTCCCCTAAAGTGAGGCTCCTTCAGGGACACCCCTCCCGGGGGCATTCTTGGGGCTGTCCAGACCAAGCTGGGCCCCTTGGTCTGCACCTCTGAGGCCGTGGGGACGTGCCCCAGTAACCCCTGAGCCAGCTGCCCCCTGAGCCCTCTGAGTATCGTGCCACCAGGCGTGCCTTCTCTGCCTATTTGATCCACCCCAGAGTTACACCAGAAAATGAAAGATGGGTCCCTGAGCTTCTGGGGGTGGGGGACTGGTTTGTGGCCTTTGGCGGTAGGCCCCAGGGGCCTCCCACACCAAGTTCAGCGGCTTTGCAGTTACCACTGGGTCAGGTGAGACCACCAAGCCTGATGAGGGCACTCAGCCGGCCCACCTGGAAGGATGGGCAGCTCACCGTATCTCAGGTGCAGGCCAGGCTCCAGCAGAGGAGCTCCATGCTGTGGCTGACCTCGGCTCCCTCCTGCTCACAGGAAGGCCTCCCACTGTTTCAGGGGTCACTGACAACCCAGGAAGACCCTAAAGTCCCCCACTCTATCTTTCCAGTCCCAGCTCTTGCCATTCTTGTGTAGGAACACTGTACCCCCAAACACCTGCAGGAAGCCCCCGCGGACCACCCTCGTCGGGTTGATTTCCTAAGAGGCGACAAGTGCAGGGTGCCCATGGAAGAACCTAGCACCCCTCCTTCCCCCCATGAGCACACACAGCACCCACACTGCTGCTGGCCCCAGGGCTGCTTCCCCCAGGACCCTGCTCCTGTCCCAGTCACTGTTAGAAGCAGTGAGACTAAAGCACTCAGATGAGGGGTGGGCATTTAGCACCAGGCAGGACTCCACTAATTCTGGGACTAGTGTTTGTACTAGGCCTCCGTGCCTCAGTTTCCCCCTCTGCAAAAGGAGAATAAATATTTGTACTTGGTGGCAGCTGCTGGAGATGACCCAGTGAGCCAGCAGCTATCAATGTTGGGTTCTTCCTGGCACTTTTTCTGTCTTTTCCGTCCCCTCCTGGAGCTGGTGGAACTGGCTTGGAGGAGGGGCTAACCGGCCATGTCAAGGGGAGTCCACCCCACCAGGCTGTCTCTTCCGAGGGGTCACCCCTGTGAGTTCCATTTTACAGGAAGGGGGCTTCCCTCGGGTTTGGGGGCACTACACCGCGCCACCCCCTCCTCCTGCGGGGCGCGCACCGGCAGAAGGCGGCCCGATGAGCACGGCCACGGCCTCGATGAGCAGCACCAGGCCCAGCGCACTGGGGAAGCGGTGGGCGCCCACCGCCGCCATGAGCACCTCGAACTGCAGCGCGCCCACCATGCCGTAGGAGAGGCCGAATGCGACGCAGAAGGCGACAAGGGCGCCATAGGAGCGCGCGCGCGCGCTGCTCAGGTCCGTGATCCCGTTGGCCAGCAGGGCAAGGCTGAACAGGTAGGCGACGTGCGGTCGCAGACGCGCCAGGCCGGCGAGAGCGCCGCACGCTGGCCGCGCCACGATGTCTACGAAGCCCACGATGGAGAGTAGGAAAGCGGCGTCCGCGTCAGGCACGCCCGCGTCCTTGGCGTAGTTCACCAGCAGGATGGCGGGCACAAAGAGCCCCAGCGCCATCAGGAACTTGGTGACGGCGTATACCGCGAAGGCGCGGTCGGCGCACACGGTCACGTCCAGCAGGCGTCGGCGAGTCCTGCCGCCAGGGGGCGCCTCGCTCAGTCTCAGCCCCTTGCGGTCCGCCTCCGCCTCCGCCTCCGCCTCCGCCTCCACCGGAGCTTCGCCCGCGCTGCGGGTGCGGGTGCGGGGCGGGGGGCCGGGCCCCGGCGGCGGCCGCATGACCGCGCCGCAGGCGCAGCAGTGCAGCAGGAGGCCGCCAAGCAGCAGGAAGCCGCCGCGCCAGCCGAAGCGCTCGAGTAGCTGCTGGCCGAGCGGCGACAGCGCCGACAGGAACACGGGGCTGCCCGCCGCCGCCAGCCCGTTGGCCAGAGGCCGCCGCCGATCGAAGTAGAGCCCCAGCATGATGAGCGACGGCTGGAAGTTGAGGGCCAGGCCCAGGCCTGCGGGCGAGGCGGCGCCGTGCCAGGCTCCCCAGGGGGCTCCCCAGGGGGTCCCACTCCATAGCAAGAGGGAGCGGACAGAGCCGCGGGGGAACTGAGCAGAGGGACTTGGAGGACAGCTCCATGTGGGAAAACTGAGGACCGGAGTTCTAGCAGCAAGGACTCCCAACCCCCACCCACAGCCCTGCCCGGGAGGAGGGCAGCAGGCGCCCTCACCTGTCAGCACGCCAGCCGTCAGGTAGAGCTCCAGCAGGCGCGTGGCGAAAGATGCTAGGACCATGCCTGCCGAGGCCAACAGCCCACCTACCAGCATCACTGGGCGACAGCCAAAGCGGGTCACGAGGATGCTGGACACTGGGCCTGTGGACAAGGTGGAGTCACTTCTCGGGCTGCTCCACTCTCCTGTCCAGTGGACACTCCAGGCTTTGCACCTCCCAGCCTTGGAAGATGTCTCAAAGGGATAAAGTCACCCCTGGTTCAGGGACCCAGAGAGGGCAGTGTCTGGCTAAGGTCACATAGCTTGGCTGGGACAAACCAAGGAGACAGTGCCCTGTGGTGGAGTCGAGGAGGAACCTGTCCTGGCCCAGAGCCCCCTCCCCAACCCCCGTGAGAACACGGCACCCAAAGCAGAAAGGGAAAACCCACGTCCTTTCATTTTCAGAGCCTGGGACCCGGCATAGGCTGCCTTGCTCCCCAGGCTCCCCCACTCATCACTGCCCTGCAACTGCCTAGCCAGGTCAACTCCGGCACTGCCCCTGTTTCCACAGGTCAATCTCATTAAGATCTCAGTTTCCCCACCTGTAACATAGGCAGGTGTGGGGGCTTGGGAAGGAATGGTGGGATCCTAATTCTGGCCAAGCTTGCAAGGGCAGCCACCTGCGTGGGGCTCCGCCTCTGGCTGCTGTCCCTTCCCTCTCTGGTGTCAGCATTTCCACAGGAAGAAAGGGGGTTCTGAGCCCGTCCCATGGAGCCCCGTGGATGCCCTGGGGATTGGGCATCTCCTGGCCCCTAACTCCACCCACCACAGTCCTGGGAGGGGCGCTGACCGGTGCCGTAGAGCATGGCGAGCATGATGGAGGACACCCAAGCTGTGTCGCTGTAGCCCGCCCCGAAGTCGCGCATGAGCGCCCGGAAGAAGACGCTCACGGCCTTGGGGAAGCCGTAGGCGAAACCGGTGACCACGAAGCAGGCGCCCAGCACCACCCAGCCCCAGCCGCCGTCCGGGGGGCCCGCACCCTGCCGGGGGCCGCCAGCACCCATCACGACTGTCTCTGCTGGAGGAAGAGGAGGCAAGAAGGGAGCAGCGAGGGCCTGGAACCCAGACAAGGAAGGGGGATGGAGACCCAGCGTGGGGAAACTGAGGCATGGGCCTACCCCTGGAAGCCCTGCTCAGGGGATGAAACCAGGAGGGGAAACAGGGTAAGAACCTCACCCCAAGTCCCCCCTGCTCCAAGGAAGGACAAGGGGGGTAACAGGGTCGTTCCCACCTGAGTCTTGACTTCAGGAAGGCTTCCTCGGGGCGGGGGGGGGCCCTCCTTGCTCTTCAGGACCTAGTGGGTGCAGGAGAGGGATGCTGGGGGCTCGAGAGCCTGGCCACCCGCGTGTGCCCTGAGGTGTGGGTGGGGACCACCAGTGCCCCTAGTGTGCATGTTGAGGGTCTCTGGACAAAGAAGCAGACATGGCAGAGGGAGGAGAAGGGCACTGGCCCCAAAATGGGTCGGGAGACTGTCCTCCCGGCCTCGTTTCCTGTTCCCGATCTCTCCCAACGATCAGGAGTGACCCGTGTCATTAGAATATTATGGGGAGACAAGAACATGTCTGTAACAGCATCAGCCTTGAGTTAGCTGTGGAGTTGCTCTGTGGCTTGTACAGGCCCCTCCCCTCGCCGAGCCTGTCTCCCCACCTGTAAGATAAGAGCATGACCAGGCCAGCAGGGAATCTTGGGGTGGGGGTTGGAGCTCAGGCCCCCACTGGACAGGAGGGGACCTTTGAGGGGGTCCCAGGAGAGTGTCCTCTGAACTGCTAAGAGCCTCCCCAACCCCTGGGTGTGTGGAAAGCAGCTCTGGAGCTTCACACGCTGGAGGTCAGCCCCAGGGTTCACACTGCAGCCCTGGGTGCCCCCAGAATGGACGAGGAGGGTGGGCCTCAGAGGCAGGGTGGGCCAGCCCACAGCTGGACAGGAGCCTTCCTCCCTCCTGAAGGGCCCCCCCTCCCCGGCCTTGGGTCTTCCTCTTGGCGTTGGGCAATGCCAAGGGACCTGTGGGTGTCTGGGACTGCCCCCTTCCCACAGGACCAGTTCTGGCGTTTCCTGCTGTTGTCCCCTCATCATGGGACAAGAGGGTGGTCCCTGGCGGCCCCTGCCCCACACTCACCAGAGCTGTCCTGTGGGTTTGGGTGTTCAGCCTCACATCTGAGGTCTGCAGGGAGGGGCTGCCAGTGAAGCCTTGCCTGGTGCTGGCCGCAGCCGAAGACTAGGGCTTGCCTGCGGATCAGCCGCTGGCTTGGCTCACCCCTCAGCCACTGGCCTGGCTCTCAACCCTACGCCTCTGGCCTGGGGCTTAGAGTAGGCCCCCACCCCAGCCACTGTAAGAGGCTTTTGCCTGGGAGGGGGGAACGGACAGAGCAGAAACCAATCTTGGGGCCCTGGGGCTGCCCACAGAGAGCTGGACAGATATGGAGGCCCTTCCACACTCTGGAACCTCCAGAGGACACATAGGGTCCTTCCCTAGGGGGGGTCCTCGTTGTGTCGGGGGCAGAGCCCTGCCCTGGAGACACCCCACCATCCCTAACCACCTCAATTGCTCTCCTGCCGCCCACCCCCCAGGCTACATTCCCTGACGAGCCTTTGTGGCTTTCCCTTGGATAAGGCTAATCCTGGGGAGCCTGGGGCTGAGGGGCAGGGAGGGCCAGAACAAAGGGTGCTGTGTCCAGGCCACTGGAGGTGACTCACTGAGGGTCCCAGATCTGGGCCATTGCCACCCCTCTTCCTTTGGAGAGAGACCCATTCCCTGGGGGCCAGAGACGGGGGTATAGGGGTGAGGGCTTTAGGGTGGACCTAAAGACTTGCTTAAAATGAGGAATGTGAGGGTCTAGAGTGAGTGAGGCCTCCCAGGCACCTGCCAGGGACCTTCAGGAGCTCCTGGACCCCGCTCTCTAGTGGCGGGGGCTCCACCTCCACCCCACCCACTCCCCCAAATCAGAGACCACCAGTTCTGCTGCAGCGTCCACGAGCTTTATTTCTCCTTGTTTACAAAAGTTCGGTGGGGTAGGGGTGGGGTGGGGTGGGGTGGGGTGGGGTGGGGTAGGGGTGGGGTGGGGGAGGGGAGGGGAGTGTGAAGGACCCCTCCCACTGCGGGGGAGAAGGGGAAAGAGGCAAGGGCATGAAGTAGGCCCCCGGGAGAGTCCTGGGGCCCCTGGAGGGCAAGGAATGGCTCCATCCCCCATTCTGCCTGCTTTATTTGGAAGGCCCCAGACCCCATGCCAGGGCCCTGGGGCTGCTCAGGCTGGGGCTGCAGACAGGGGAAGTGCACTGCCCCCAGTGTCAGGGCCCCGGCTTCTGGGATCCGCTGCTGCTGCTGCTGCTGCTGCCGCTGCCGCTGCCACCACCAGCTCTGGGCAGCCCCTGGACTGGGGTAGGGGGGCAGGGCAACCTCACACCCGATGGAGGAAGGCACCTCAGCGGATGAGGGGTGCTGAGCGGTCATTGGTGACGGTGGGTCGCAGCTTGACGGTGGCAAAGGGGTTTGTGCCCCTGTGTGGGGAGAGGTCAAGCAGAGGGGCCCAAGTCTCCAGCTGGTCATGGGTCCAGGGAAGGCAGCTGGACCCGAGCCAGGTGTCCACCCACCCCTGCCTCCTGTCCCCCTCAAGTCACTTCCACTCACCTCCACCCTTACCTCCCTGCAGTGAGCCCTTGAGCCCTGCCCCAGAAGGCCCCCCTCCACCAGTTCCCTGCCAGTCCCCTGCCTGGTCCCCTCCCTGCCAGGTCCAGCCCCAGGACTCACCGAGGGAAGAGCTCTGGTGGGTGCTGCTCCCAGGACATAAGTTTCTGGGGTGGGGAGGGGGGAAGGGCCGAGTTAGGGGGAGAAGGGGCAAGCAAGCTCCTGCCCCTCCTGCCCCTCTTCCTAGGGGGCAGAGGACTGGGCTGGAGTCCCTGCAGTGCCAGGCTTCTGGGAAGTGCGGCCCTGGCGTCCTGAAGCCTAGATTTCCATGGGTTTCAGACTCCAGAGGCTTCTGGGCCAGAGTGCCACCTCCAGGGCCAGCCACCGCCCCCAGGACAAGGCTGGGGGGACCCCATGGAGAGGCGCTCCCTGTGCCCCCCACCCCGGCCCCAGCCCAGGCTCAGCCCCAGGCCCCCAGTTGGGCATTCCCTCAGGAGGCAGGGAGGACAGGCCCCTCCCAGGGCTCCCAGCAGGACCTCCAGGGCTGCAGTCTCTGAGGTGAGCACGTCCCCCACCTGCCACCCTAGTCGTTCCACCCAGCCCTGCACAGCCGGGTGGACTGCAGGGGGCGGCAGGGTCCCCCGCCAGGCACAGTGGCAAAGCGGAGAGGGTTACCTGGTCTCCAGTCTCCCTGCCCACAGGCCGACCCCGGGGCTGAGGACAGCCTGGGGGAGAGGGCTCACCTTCATGTCGCTGGCCACCCCCATGCTGCCCATGCTACTGCGGCGGCTGCCCGGCAAGGGCGTGGGTGCGGGGCTGGGGGCGCGGCTCGGGGTCCGGGAGCGGGGCCGGCCGTCCCAGCACTCGGAGGGTGCTGTGGGACTGCCTGGCCGGTCCAGGAGGTCATCCAGACTGTGGCTGCCCCGGAGCGGGTAGGACCTGAGTCCAGAGATGGAGCGGGGAGGGAGGGGTCAGGCCATCCACACGGGGTGAGCGGGGGCATCCTTTCTCCAGTGGCCAATGGGGGCAGAGCCCACTCAGGACTGCCACTCACAGATGCCCCCCAGGTGGGTGGGGCCACCCCCACTGGAGTCCCCACCCCTGCCCCCCCTCTGACCACCCAGGTACCTGGAGGGTAGCTCATTCATGGGGCTCATGGGGTTCATGGAGGTCACCGGGTTCAAGGCATTCATGGGGTTCATGGAGGTCACCGGGTTCAAGGCATTCATGGGGTTCATGGAGGTCACTGGGTTCAAGGCATTCATGGGGTTCATGGAGGTTACTGGGTTCAAGGCATTCATGGGGTTCATGGAGGTCACTGGGTTCAAGGCATTCATGGGGTTCATGGGCACCTCCTCCAATGGCTTCACATAGGCCTCGGGGAACCAGCCGCTCCTGTGGGGGGGAAATGGAGGATCCAGTCAGCGCGAGGCCCGCCAGCAGTGGCCCCACACCGCGACAAAGGGGAGCGCAGTCTCCAGGGGGCTTTGCCGAGAGGGACTCATTTAATCCCTTGATGGAAGCCTTTCTCGTCATTCAAGGCCACTAGCCCAGCGTCCTGTCCCACCAAGGGCTGGGGCCCCTGCAGAGGAGGGACTGGAGGCCCGAGAAGGAAAACGATGTGTCCACGGGTACAGGGCCGCCACTGCATCCCCTGCTCACTTGGCACCCACCCCATGGGGGCCCCGAAAGCCAGACCTAGTCCTGCTCCCTAGAGGCTCCCAGCCCGGCAGGAAGATGGACCCACAGACAGATAACCACAAGGGTGCCAGTGAAGGCCAGGGGTCCACAGACAACTGTAGGAGGCCAGAGGGAGGGGAGCCCAAGACCAGGTGCCTGACTCCCAATCCAGCTGCTGCCCCCGGCCCTGGGGACCCCAGGCACCCTGCCTCTGGGGTCTTTGCCTGGCTGGAAGCTCATCACTGCACCGCAAGCAGCCAGAGCTCCAGAAAGCCCGTCCAATTCTTGCAGAACAACTGGGCCAATGCCCTCCAAAAGCCGCCTTAGACTCCAGGACCCAGTCACGACGCCCTAACGTGGGGGTAACCGGGAGCCACTCCAACCCGGACGACAGAACCAAACCACGACAGAACGAAAGCACAGCATCACTCTCTGCTTTGGCTTTCACTGTGACGTGCCCGCCGATGCCAGGACTTGCCATCGCAAGTTCCCCTAAACCTATGAGTCACAGGAGAAATGATGACGTGTCCCAGGAGTGTGGTCGGAGAGCCCGGGGCTAGAAGGTTTCTCTTATCCCGGGTCCCCGGGGAGCTTGGAACACTCCTGTTGCGGGGGGTGGCACCCTGCTGTCCTCTGCGGTGGCTCTGTGGAGCAGGGGTTTCCGCCATTCCTGCGCTTAGTTGTCTGTCTGCCATTCCTGGTCCGTGTGGTCCCCTGCCATTAACCCAGCCATCCACACACCTTTGTGCCTTACTGTACCCTCCTGTGCACGTCACCCACGCATCCGTCCACTCAGTCCTCCTTGGTCCAGGTGGGCAACCACCCACAGGCCGCTGACCACTGTCCACTAATCTAGCCAACACCATCTGCCCACTGCCTGCGTCACCTTGACCAACCCACTCCAGTCACCCTCAGCCTAGACGCCCCTACATCTGTACATGCTCCCATGTTCCCAACCACCCATTATGACCCCCACCTGTCCACCCACCTGCCCATCTGCTCACACAAGTGTGCACCCCTCCCCACAAGGCCACCCTCTTGTTGGTCCCCCTGTCTGCCCTCCCCTCCCTGACCCACACAGCCGCCTGGCATGCAGGGACTCTGCCTTCTGTGCAACGTTCATTCACGTCCCAGCTTCTGTCCTTCGTTCCTTCTCCATTAGCAGGAGCGGGAGCGGGAGTGGGCACCGCCAATGTCTCCTGTCCATAAAGCCCTGTGGTGGGGGACACTGCCTGGCTCCAGCAGGCTCCCACCTCCCCCTTTTCCTCCTGCACAAAGAGGATCCCGCCCACTCCCTCGCTGGCCGCCAACCCCTGCTCTCCTTCCGCCAGGTTCGCTGGCGACCACAATGGACACCCCATTACCCCATCCACTCACGGTGTTAGACCAGTTTAGGTTCTTTAAGGATTTCCACTGCGCAAGACTCCGAGGAGAGCCTGCAAGGTCCCAGCGCTGCCTCCGTGCCAGCCTGTGGCGGCCCACCCATCCCTCCATCAGCGCTTGGCTCTGGCTGACTCTCCCGGGCATGGGGGACGCTGCCCCATCTCTCCCGGTGTCGGGTGCGCAGCGGGTATGCAAGCAACAAGGTTTCCCATTCCCTGTCCTGTACCACCGCCCGAGGGCCATCGCCCTGAACTCGGTGAGGCTGCGCTTCCTGCTCTCATTGAGTGCATGAGGGAACTGAGATGGCAGTAGGAGGGAGAAGGGGAGAGATGGACGAGGCCCCAGGGGGAAGCAGAAGAAGCTTCAGTTGGAGCTGGAGTTGAGGCCCCCGGGGTCCTCCTTCCAGCCCACCCTGCACCTCCCGGCTCCGACTCACGTGGATGAGCCCTCCAGCTTGCCATAGAGCCAGCCGTTCTGGGCCTCCGGCACTAGCACCTCCACGACGTCTCCGGCTGAGAAGCGCAGCAGCGTGTGGTTGGCGCCCTCCGAATGGGAGACGAGGGCGCGGACTCTCCGGGTGCCCCCGCTGCCGCCGCCCCCGCCGCTCGCCCCGCCTGGGCGCTCGCCGAAGGAGTTGGAGCGCGAGCGCTGGGCGCTGCTGGTGTAGAGCGAGGCTGCGGAAATGGGAGAACGTGGCGGCACGTGGGTGGGAAGTTCTCCCGCACGTTTACCCTCATTCCCTCCTGCTGCAGCGCAACCTCCGTTCCGGTTCCCGGTCCCCAGAACCCCATCCAGCGTCCCCGGCCCTCCCTCTGACCTCCGGGCATGGGGGGCACTCACAGGCAGACGGCGTCCGGGGCAGGGACCGGCGGTCTGGCTCCAGCTGGGATGCGGTCCTCGCCTCGCTGGGCTCGGGGCCGTAGGAGCCGGAGCCGTGCCGGCTGCGAGGGGAGCTGAACTCTCCCAGAGGCCTCTGGGGCTGCGAGGGGAGACGGGCAGGGGAGGGTGGGGCGGGGAGGGGCGGGGCCGAGCGCCCTAGTCCAGCCCCCACCCCCAGTCCCAGAAGTCGGCGTAGGGGTTCACCGGTCTGCGACCACTGAACCACCAGGGGGGCGCGGAGGCCGCGCCGGGGCGGAAGGGCCAGCTGGGGGGCGCTGCGTAGAGCGGCACTCTGGGGGGGAGGAGGTTCCAGGCAGAAGGCCTCAGGCCCCAGGGCCCCACGGAGGGTACGGGGGACAGCGGGGGCACGAATGGTGGCGGGGACACGAGTGGCGGCTCGAATAGCGGCGGGGGCACGAGTGGCGGCGCGAATAGCGGCGGGGGCGCCCAAGGCCTCACCATGTCCAGGCGGGTGGGCGTCAGGCGGCCCGAGGGGTAGGGCGGCCCCAGCACCGGGCCCAGCAGGCCTGGCGAGTGGGCGCGCGACGGGCTGCGGCTGGCTTCTGACTGCTCCTTCCACAGCAGCACGCGGTTCTGGAGCATCCCCCGGGCCTGGCGGGGTGAGAACGCGGGGTCGCCCAGATCTGAGCAGCCCCCAGATTCTGGGGCTCAAAAATGGCACCCTAGACCTGGGGACTTGGGCCCTGCAAGCTGAAGAAGGAAGAGATTTTCTAGCTATTAGGTGCAAAGAGGATGGTGTCCCTTGGGATTTGCCCACCTTCAGCCCACCCCCTTTTTGTCAAAGGACACTCAGTTCCTGAGGAGCTTCCCCTGTCCCCTCTATGAGTCCTTTGGGCAGAGTTCTCCCACTGCCCCCACACAGGAGTATGCTTGGAACCTCGGTTGGCCACTCAGGTCGCTCCATCCTCCTGGCTACAATGATGGACTCAGGGATGGCACTTACCCAAAACTGTGACCAAAGAGTCCAATCCTAGTACTCACCCTGGAACAGTCTGGAAAAATATATTCTTTCACCTCATGGGGTTTGCTAAATAGGCAGGATGAAGCCAACACAGGAAACTACAACTAAGCAACAGACAATGGCAACTTTCTGAAGACATATGTGCTCCTGGATCCAGCCAGTCCTGAAACCCTTGAACTGCCCAATAACTAAAATACTAAGCACCTTCACTGTTTAAGGCAGATGGAGTAGTGTTCTAAAGAGGACTTTCAAATACAGTTTTCCCAGTGCATCCCTGTAGTCTACATAAGCACCCCCTGTCTAGTATCCCCGACACCCGGGCCTCTGACTCTGCTTGAAGGCCTTCAAGGACACAAACTCAGCAGCTGACCGTACCAGTTTGGGGTGGGGGGGCTTTAAGTGCCAGGCCTGCAGTGCATGTTAGCCATGGTTTTAAGTCTCTGTATTTTATAATTCTGACATCCTGGGGGTCTTGCTATCTTGGAGCAGCCGCCCCTCCCAGGACCAAGGTAATTCCTAGGGACAGTAAACCCTTGCCCCTGAGTGTGCCTGTCGTGCCTGTCATATGCAAACCAACCACTCCAAACCTGTACCCCCCACCCCTTCCTTTAACTTGCACACCAAGGCAGCACTTCCCTTGCCCTGAGTCGCCCCTGCAGCACGGAGCCCACTGAGGTCAAACTAGCCGTTCCAAACTTGCCTGCACTTGCCCGCCCGGCTTTGCCCCTTCCTTCCCTGAAAACCGTGATGGGAGTCTGGGCCACAATGTGCCCTCGCTCCTCTGGCCCTGGACCGGGCTCTGGCGCTCCCCTGCGTGGCCCTGAGGAACGTGACACGCAACACCACTTTTTCCAGTGGTGTGATCTGTCTGTATTGTCCCTCAGTCACCTCCATCAGTTCACTCCCAGGTACAATCGAAACACTGCTCTCCAGTTAGAAAGGTCTCTCCTTTTTTCCAGTCAAACATCCCCCGCCCACAAGGCCACGCTCAAGACTGTCACCTGAGGAATAAGGAAAGCTTCCCTTGGCTGAGCGTGCACTCTGTGCCTGGCCGAGTGTTAAAGGCCTCCCTGCCTTACCTGGTTCTCGCAACAGCCCCAGGAGGTAGAGGGTGCAGAGGGCCACCCAGGGCAATGACCACTGAGGTCTCGCAGCTGCCCCGGGCTGTCCTGAGGAGGCTGCCTGTGCCTGCCCCTCAGTGACCGCTCCCTTCTCTCTCCTGCGCTGGCTGCCCAAAAGCTTGTTGTGATCTCGGGAAGCAAAAAAGGCTCCGAGCCTCACGTCACAGGAGGGACTAGTCCGGGTGGTCACTAGGGTCGCTCTCTCTGTTGCTTTGCACAAATAATGAGCAAAACGCCACACAATCTCGGATGTCCGAGAGCTTGTTTCGGTGGCAGCGAGCAAAGCGAGACCGTTAGGTCCTTCACGCCATATTTTAAAAAGGTTTTTGGGTTTTTTTGGTGCAGGTTCTGGGAGTGATGGCCACAGCACCGAGTCCCGCCTGGACAGCACTCGGCCTCATGGGCTTTCCTCAGCTCGGCCGGGCCTCCGGGCAGTGCAGCCTGTGCTTGGGGGGAGCTCTGCCCCGATGGAGGCTCACAGCCACAGAGGAGACCGCAGGGGAATTTTAAAGGCATGTACGGAGTGGAGAAGCCATTTTAATCATGATGCAAATCCCATAAACTGAAAAGAAAGGACTGATAAATTTGACTAAATAAAAGTATATATGCTTTTAGTCCTGGTTGGTCTGGCTCAGCGGATTGAGCGCCAGCCTGTGGACTGAAAGGTCACCGACTCAATTCCCAGTCAGGGCACATGCCTGGGCTGCAGGCCAGGTCCCCAGATGGGGGCATGTGAAAGGCAACTGCACACTGATGTTTCTCTGCCCCTCTTTCTCCCTCCCTTATCCTCTCTTTAAAAATAAATAAATAAAATCTTTTGAATAAATATATATTTTTAAATGTGGCAAAACCAACAATAAGCAAAGTCAAATGATAAATGACAAGCTGGAAAAAATATTTGCGGCTCATTACCCAGAAAGGGCTAATTTTGGCCACATATAAAGAGCTCCTACAAATTAACGGGAAAGGAAGGGAAAGGTGCTGACACGGAGCCAAAAGGGGACCTGGTGGCCCTGAAACGTGAAGACACGTCAGCCCCACGTAGGAGGCCAGCACCAGGAAACCCTGCGCCGAGGTGCCCTTTCCGCCTTTCCGGTCGGCAGAGAGCTGAGTAGGCTCACACCACTGTCTCGAGAGCCGGGCCCCCGTCCACTCTGGCAGAAGTGGGGATCGGTACAGCCAACACCCAGTGGGCTCACAAACCCCACTTCCTAGGGTTTGTCCCGGGGCTGCACTTAGAGTGCAGGGAGCCCAGAGACGCTGGGGGGTTGGGGGGGAAGGCGTGGACCAACCCTGGACTGAGCCAGGGCTGATGACTGTGGACCGTGAGAAGGCCACCTTCCTCGGCCAGGAGGTTCAGTTCCTTGGATCTTGTTCCACAGCCTGTGCCTTCCGCTACAGCACCAGAATGTTCGTATAAATATGTACCATTAATTATCTTAGGAATTAGCTCTCGGGTGTCCTAAAGTGCAGCCGGGTCAGACAGCAAGCACCCATTCCCGCACCTCTGGGAAGTCAGGCTCATTCACTCCATGCCCCGCCCACTGCCACCAAGCCTTTTCCTTTTAATGTGGGAGGTTAGCTGTTAGGACACAGGCAGAAAGGAATTTCCTTCCAAAGAAGATACACATGCGGACAGTAAGCCCACGAGAAGCTGTTCAGCATCGCTAATCATCGGGGAAATGCAAATCAAATCCACAGTGAGACTTGGCGCTTCAGTCACCAGGGTGACTGGAATCAGAAAGAGAGGTGGTAACAAGTACTGTCAGGGAGGTGGCCACGCTGGGGAATGCAGGGGCAAAGTCACTCATCTGTGAGCGGACGGTGGGAAGATGGTATCCCAATGTCCCTGGCCCCCTCCTGCACATCCCATCAGCGGCCTCTCTCAAGGGGTCAACAGCTAGGCCAGGCCAGGCAGGCAGGCCAGTTCACACGCCAGAAGGGCGACTGTGAGGCTTGGCCCCTGTTGGACCTTTACAGAAAAAGGGTGGGACACAACCTTGACCACTGCTGGGCTGGCAGAGGCCCAGGCAAGGACTGGGACTCGGGGTCCAAGTGGCGCAGCCCACAGGGACACATGGGTAGGGCAACACCCAGTGTTCCTCCTGAGTGTGTCCTGGAAGGGGCTGCCGGCTTTCCCGAGTTCTGGGCCCACCGGCTTGGGCTGCTGCTAGCCCATGAGGCACTGCTCTGTAATTTAGAGACAGGTGGCCCCTCTGCATGGACAGAGCCTGGTAGGCACGCACTTGGTGAGCGGCGGCCTCTCTATGCAAAAAGTAAAATGAGGAAATGAAACGACGCACTCCTTTCTCCAGGAAAGCAGTCTGCCCCAGCGTGTCTGGCCGAGAGCAGTGTGCAGAACACACGACCTGCCCCCGAGGCCCACCTGCTGCGCGTCTCTGTCCCCAAGGCTGAGTGAGAGTGGGTGCCGTGGGAAGACCTGGGGCCTCTGTGGCCACTGCCTGAACCCATGCCGTTCACCTCCGCCCGGAGTGGGAGCGGGACTGTGAGGACACAGAGGAAAGAAACAAGGCACCTGGGGGGCCTGGTGGTCGTGGAGGGGGACCTAGTGGACCACACAGGTGGCTGAGGGAAGAGGGTGACAAGCTTAGTGTGAACTTGATGAGAGCACCTGCTGCGTAAGAAAGACCTTCTTACCCAGACAAAGCCTTCAAGATTTAAAATGCAGCAGAAGAAAGAAAAGAGAGGACGGTCCTGTAGAGAACAGGATTGGTGGTCTGACACGGCAAGGGGGGGAAACAGCTCAAAAAGTGGAGCAAGAATAAGGGAAATGGGCACAGTGAGGGAGAAGGTCACCGATGTGGAGCCCCAAATGATGGGAAATCCAGAAGGAGAGAGAGGGTGATGGCGGAGAGATAACGGTAATTAAAGAAATGGAAGAGGCCCTGGCTGGGGTGGCTCAGTGGACTGAGTGCTGGCCTGCAAACCAAAGGGCCACCAGTTCGATTCCCAGTCAGGGCACAGGCCTGGGTTGCAGGCCAGGTCCCCAGTGGGGGGCTTGCAACAAGCAACCACATCTCTCCTCTCTTTCTCCCTCCCCTCTCTAAAAAAATAAATAAATAACATCTTTTAAAAATGATTAAAAAGAAAAGGAACAGAAGAGAACACAGCTCCCCTGACCTGAAGGAAGACCTACAGACTGAAAGGGCACCGACAGGCTCACCTGGGGCCCGGACAAGCTCCCGAGAAAACCTCCAAGCACCCACAGAGAAAGAGCCAGTCACTTCAGAGGGAAGGAGACAGGCGAGCACCCGGCACTAGAGATAGGAACATCATCTTGGACCACGAGAGAAGAGGCACATCCGCAGAAAATGGGGTTGAGAGTCCTTTCGCCGCACCAATGAATGAAAACCACCCTCAGGACAGTGGGAGGTGACAGAGGGTGACAGGAGCGGTGGGCGGTGATCTGGCCACGTGCGGGGGAAGCGTTAGCGGAGGGTGACGCACTGGGCAATGTGTGTAACCCGGGTGGAGCATCTTGCAACAGCAGGGCCGTGCGGCAAAGGGGTAGCTAGCGAGGGTCTGGAACTCAGGGTCCTGAGGGCTCTCGGCAAAACCGAGAGGTGGGGTCGGCGGGTCACAGGAGGAGCCTTTCCCAGGGCCTCCTCTTAGAGTACCAGGGAGGTCAGGGCCATCCTACGAGGTGGGGAGCAACGGACAGTAGTGGTGGGGAGGGTCGGCATTTTTGGGAAAATGCACTAAATAAATACCTGTGATTACAAGGGTTACAAAGTGAGGCCATCACGAGTAACAGAACAGTAGACTTTCCGGATGAGTGAAGGGGAAGAGGAAGGTACAGCAACTCAACCAAACCGACCAAAACAGGAACGAAGAGAAAGAGGGAGGACAAAGGAGTGCAGCCGAGTCAATGAGCCGAACAGAGCACATGGTGTATCGGCTGCCAGGCCACGCGGAACAGGACCAAGTCCTCCGTTAGGGGACCGATGTCAGAGTCACAAATACAAGCGGAGCTACACTGTAATGACAAACACACTTAAAACACAGAGACAAGAGAAGAGGGAGCAGGGAGGCCAATCTTAAGCTCAGGCCAGGTGGAACTGAAAGCAGGGGACTGGGTTACAAGGGGCAGAAAGCACCCACCTGGCACCTTCTGCGGGGCAGGTCTGACAGCCGTGAACCCCACGGACCGCACAACACGGTGCTGAACACAGAAAGCAAACCCCGCTGGCAAGAGCAAGTTGTGGAGGAGCCTGGCTGGTTGGTCCAGCAAACAGAAGAGCAAGCACAGAGGATTTAAATGACAGGAAAAATGAACAGACAGTAACAGAGTAAACCTATGACTCAAGGACTTTCTGAAGGGTGAGTGCACGCCAGCAGGAATGAACAATAAATGGTTCGTATGTGAATGAGGAAGTGTACAAGTTGGCAAGTGAACGTGAGAATGAACAAAATCAGGAGTGAATAAACAATGACTCTCTGATGACACAAGTAAACGCAGAAGTGAATAAACAAAGAAATGGATGGAAAGTAAATAAGTAAAATGAACATCGACCCAGGAAGAGGAGGAGAGGAGGGGAATTCCTGGGTACAGCCAGCTCCTGTGCGCACAGCCCCGGGGCTCTGCCGCTGTCCCCCAGCCCCAGCTCACCCGACCGAAAAACTGCAGGAAGGTATTGGAGAGCAGCAGGTGCTTCTCAGCCAGGAACCGGTAGCGCCGCTTCTCTTCTAGTTCGGCCGCCCGCTGACTCTCAGACACAAAGGCCTGCATCTGCGCATGCAGCCGGTTCACACTCTCCTGGGAAAAGGGGGTTCTGGCTGGAGGCTGGGCCACAGCCTCCCTGTCCTTCCTGACCTAGCCACCTCCTCCTGGAGGCCTCCCCAGAACACCCAGGCTGTCCTAGCTCCCAGGTCTGCCCTCTCATGGACAGCTGCATCCTCACGAGCCTGGGCTATGTCCCCCCCAGGAAGGGCTGGTGGTGTCTGAGCCTTTGTCCCCAGCACCCAGCTCAGAGCCCAGGGAGGTGGGTTTAATGAACATGCAAATGAGTTGCTTAATAACCCCCTACTTGGGAGGGAAGATTCTGAAAAGAGACATGAGCTTATTGAAGGAGCCAGAAGAGGAGAGAGGAAGGGAGATGGAGGTCTCGGAGACAGAGGCCAGGGTGGGAAGGAGGGGCTCAGGAGGAGGGCTGGCCTCAGCCACCACTGGACAGGGGTGGAGGGGGGAGGATGGTGGGGCTGCCAGAGGTCACACCTTCGCTACCAGGTTCAGGAGCGTGGGACTGATGGTCTCAAGTTCACTCAGTGGAGAAGCAAGAGAGGTACTAGGGTTTTGGAGGGGGCCTGGGGCACCTGGGGAGGGCCAGGAAGTGACAGGGCAGGAGCCGTGCTGAGGGTGTCCCTGAGATCAGTGAGTCCCGCCCCGCCGGGGGCTGGCTGACCTCAGCACAGAGGCTGCGGCACACTACACCCCAGAGTTGGCCTGGTGCTGGCTGTGGGAGCTCAGGGGGTGTCAGAGGGTCCCCTGTCCTCGCACCTTCATCTCCCGCACATTCGTGTCCCTCTCTCGCTCCATGCGCCACAGCTCGGACATGCGTTTCTTCAAGTTGGCAGCTCGGTGGCGGTACTCAATCTCGTAGTGCTGGCGGCTGTCCTTGGGTGGGTGGGGAGAGGAAGGAGACCCCCACGTCAAAAGCTGCAGATGCCCGGCCTACGGGTCAGAGCGCTGGACAGGGGCAGGAGGGCTCAGCCAGAATGGGTGCATAACCTGAGGCCGGTTGATGTCCAGCATCAACCTGTGTGCCCATGTCAAACAGGAAGAGGTGGTCTGCCTCTGACAGGTGGGGGGTGCAGCGCGGCAGCCAGACTCACTTTGATGAACTGCATGTCCAGCTTGGTGTTCTTCTCCATCTGCTGCAGCAGGTCTCCGTGGAATGTCTGCACCTGGGTGGAGTGTAGGGTGGGGTTGATCAGGGCAGCCCTACCCTTCTCAGGCTCCAGCATCCCTTGCACTGCCCACTTGAATACAGTGCCCACCGTGTGCTAACACGCCAGGCACCTGCCCAATCACCAGAGCAACGGGCATAATAAAAGCGCCTGGTTGGAGGAAAGGCTAAATGGCTAATAATGCAAAGCAGTACAGAACCTCACTGGAGACACCCTGGGTGACTGCCAGTGGTTTCTGGTTTTCACTCTCAGTCTCAGTCTGTGCTTTGGTGGTGCCACTCGCTGCACCCAGAGTCCCCGCCCACCCTCCAACATCCGCCGGCCTGACCTCCACAGGCCCGGCCGGCGCTCAGTTGTCTTGTTTCTGGAGTGTGCACACACGTGCTCACTGCCCATTCCTCCGGGCACAGGACAGGACTTCTTGCTGGGCCCTGCTCGGCCCTTGTATGAGCCGCAACTGCGGTGGCCATGAACCGGGTCTGACCCATCTCTGTGTCCCTGGCACTGTGGGAGGGACTGGGCCCACAAAAGTGCTCCAAACTGTGGGGGCCTTAGCGCTGGGGTGGCATGTTCCGGTGACAGGTGAGAAGGGAGAGACCATCTGGGTGACCAGGATGCCAGGACGGCTACTGAGCTCAGCCTCAGGAGAGCTAGGACCTAGTTCTGGTTGTGTCTCCAATTTGCTTTGTGACTTTGGACAAACTGCTGCCCCTCTCTGGGCCTCAGTTTCCCCATCTGTAATAGCGAAGCCTTGGCCCGATGCTCTCTAAGGTCCATCCTTATAAACCTGATGAGCTTTGATTCTGTGGACCTTGGCAGTCACCTGGCACATCCCCTGTGTGTCCCCATCAGCATTCCCTGGGTGACTCTGAGTTGCTGGGATGTCAGACCTTAAACCCTTCTGGCTGCCGTCTTTGCCCTTGAGCTCAGGGTGTAAAGAGGAGCGAGTGTCTCTCACCACTGCCACATCCACGTCTGGGGGTCCTCCACCTTTGCGTGAGCCCTACCCCCTGCCACGGGGCCGCCATGCTGTGCTATGGGAGCTCTGTGCCGGAGGCTCAGGCATCACCCAGGAAAGGAATGCTGGTAATTTCCTCCCAGGATGCAGAAAAAACTAGTAAACGTAGAAGTTCTGAATTGTAAGTTGTTCTCCAACAACTGTTTCTGAAGTAACTGCTGGTCGCTAATGGAGCTTGTGTGGTCTCCCCAGGACCGGCCACGCCCAAAACCCCAAGTCTGTGTGTGTGTGTGTGTGTGTGTGTGTGTGTGTGTGTGCACAGGCGTGTCAGTGTCACAAGCCGTGCTGAGTGCACACGTCTGCCCTAGGGGCCCTGCTTCTGCTGGATCCAGTAGGATTGGGCTTCTCAGCCTGCATCTGCGGGGCCTCCCAGCAAGGACGCGCCCCACCCTCCTGCTGGCCTGCCTCCCACTGAAGACACAGTTCAAGATTTCTGCCTGGACACAGAACGTGGGCTCCTTCAAACTGCCCGACAGAAACAATGGGGCACCTGGGAGACACGGGGCTGGAGCAGGCTGTCAAAGCCTAGACACGTGGGTAACCTGAGCACAAGTACAGAGTGGCTGGTGCCTGGAGGGGCGGACTGGAACCCCCCTGAAGGCCACAGAGAATATTTAAAGGCACAAAATCAACAGAAGGGACATGCCGGAAACACCTTCCTTACTGCGGAGCTGGCCCGCCGAGACAAGGAGGGGCAAGTGGGGCTGTCATGAAGGTGGGCACGGCAGGCAGGTGTGACAGCTGCCCCCAGCTGCGAGCCCTGGGAGACCCAGCTGCAGGAGCGCTTTGCCAGTGTCCCTAGACACTGACAGCTGACAAGCTGGGGGCTTCCCCCACTCGTCACTCTGTCTCCCTCCTCCCAGTCCTCTTGCTGAGAAAGACTGCTGTTGAGCGAGATGCCTTCCCTTACAGGACGTCACTCCGACTTCCGGTCCCCTACAACCGAGTCCCACCGTGGAACTGCACGTCAGAGCAGGGCATGCGGGATTACAGTGCTTCCCACTGCTGCGGCCTGGCTGTGATCGCAGACAGGGCAGGGACCCGGACCCAGGCGGCCCCAATGGGGGGGGCCCAGGCACCCTGGGTTCATGGAAAGTCCTCAGCAGGCCCCTAAGAAGTCCATCTATTAAGAGAATGACACTTGAAGTGGACTTTGAGCTCTTGCTGTGGAGGAACTGTCAATAATTAGCAGGTGCCTTCTGGAATAAGGAAGTCACCCACCCCAGGGCAGGCTGAGGGAGGCCCAGCAGGTCAGGACAGACAGTGCCCTCCCCGGCTGTAAGCCCCTCTGTGCAGGCGCCGAGGGCAGCTCCACTGGTGGAAACGTGCACCACAAGCTCTGCGTATCGAGTTACTCCAGCAACTCAAGAAAGCCTTCTGTCATCCCTACAGGAAAGCCCCCTGAAAGTTGTCTCTGTGGGCTGACCCCCACCCCTCTCTTCTCACTAGGTCTTAGGTTGCCCCCACTCAGACCATGCCCCTCTGCGCCAACAGAAACTCTATTGTCCACGTCATGGAGGCTCCACATCGCTAAGTCAGCTCTCGGGACTTGCCACCTGTCACCATCAGTGGACACGGCTGTCCATCGCGCCTCCTGAAACGCCTCCTTCCCTCAGCCTCCAGCCCAGCACCCTCCCCCGGTATTCCTGGCACCGGCCCCTCCGGCTGCTTCTTCTCCATCCTTTGCTGATTCCCCTTCATCCCCCGACATTTTAATGCTAAGGTGACCCAGAGCTCAGGCCTTGGGCCGTGTCCCTGAGCCCTACCCCTCCCTCTGGGAGCTCACGCAGTCTGCCTGGTCACAACTCCCAGATGTGACCCCAGCCCGGACCTCGCCCCAGACCCCAGTCTCACCCACGCAGCCGAGGACTCCACTCTCCACTTGGTTTTCTGGTCATCATCTCATACTCGTGTCTAACACTGAGCTCTGATCTGCCCACCCCCAACCGGCTCCACATCCAGGTTGCCCCCCACACCTGCCCTAGGCTACTGGTCTCCCCGCCTCCATGCTTGCCCTCCACTGCTATTCGATTCTTAGCACAGGAGCCCGAGCGACCCCACTGAAGTGTAGTCGAGCAGCGCGCAAGTGGAAAGTGGCATTTTATGTACGGTGCCGCTTACAAATGGCTTCAAAAACTATCAAGCACCCAAAACATCAGGTACACCACTACACGGGACATGACCGAACACTGTTATGAAAAATAAAACAGGGAGGTGTGCCCTGTCCGGGGTCAAGGGGCACTACCGCTAAGATGACCACTGTTTACGGACTGACCAGTCCCCGTTGAAATCCCAGCAGGCGTTCCTAGAGAAATTGGCAAGCTGGTTCCCTAACTTATATGGAAATGCAGAGGATCTTGAATGGACTAGACAATTTGAAAAAGAAGAGCGAAACTCTTGGACTACTTGACCCCGAGACTTACTGTAAAGTCACAGCAATCAACACGGTGTGGCACTGGCACAGGACAGACAAGAAACCGGTGGATCCAGGCAGGGAGTTCACAAACAGACTTACACGTATGAGGCAGATCAGGTTTGACCAAGACGCCAAGTCACGTGAACAGGGAAAGGGAAGTCTTTAGAAAAGGTTCTGGAACTGCCAAAATCTGTGCCCATCGTGCCTCCTGAAATGCCTCCTTCCCTCAAATGCCTTCGAGGGAGAACGACCCCCGACCCCCTCTCACCTCACACACAAAAGGAAATTTGAGCTGGATCCTAGAAATAAATGTAAAGCCCAGAATACAGGGCTTCTGCAAGAAAACTTAGGGCAATATCTTTGCAATGGGGGTAGGCGAAGATGTCTTGGGTAGGAGACAACCACAAAGCATTTTTAAAAATTGCCAAGTTGGGCTTCATAAAAATTTTAACATGTCACCGTCAACAACAGCAACCTGATAAAAAGACTACACAAACATCTCGTGAAAGAAGACACACAAATGTCCAATAAGCCCATTAAAAGTCATCAGTCATCGGGATATGCAAGGTACAACACAGTGAGGCCTACCACCCCACACCCATGAGGACCTCTAGAACAGAGCAGACTAGCAGCGTGGAACGTCGGCAAGGACGTAGGAGGGCAGCAGCAGCTCTCGGCCTCTGCCGGCGGCAGCGCAGACTAGCACAAGCGCTTCGGAGAGCTCTCCGACAGTTTCTCTCAAAGCTAAACACGTGTCAGCCCTCTGACCCACGGTTCCACTCCTAGGCACTCACCCCAGAGAAATGAAGACATACACCCACAAAAAGACCTGTGCGAGAATGTTCACAGCAGGCCTATTTCTAACAACCCCAAACAGGAAGCGGCCCCAATGGCCACCCACGGAGAAATGGGCAGACGAACGGTGGCCTGTGCATGCGACGGAGCATGCAGCGATCAGACGAAACTAAGCATCAGTGCATGCGCCGGCACGCGATAAGTGTGCAAACGCCAGGCTGCGTGAATGAAGCAGGACAGAAAGAAAGGCACATCGTACAGTTCCACTCATGGCGGGTTCTAGCACAGGCCAAACTCATCTCTAGGGACAGACACGAGACCGTGGTGCCTCTGGGTGAAAAAGGACAGAGCAGGGCACGCGGGGACGCTCTGGGCTGATGGAAAGCTTGTCCGGCCAGCAGAGTGGCCGCGTGGTATGCAACCAAGGTCGGAACTCACCGACCTCAACACCTAGGAATGGGGCGTCTTATTGTACGTAACTCTCCCTTGCTGAAAACTAACTTCACGGAAAAATGAGGAAAAGAAAATCTTTCATGTTACATCCAACGGAAAGTGACCGTGAGAACAGAGAGAGTAAGGCCCAGAAGGACAGCCCTGCAGACAATGAGAGGGCGGCAGCGAGGTCAGCCCACAACGCAGGCATTGAGAAGATGATACAGGACTGCAAAGGGACGATATGGGTATGAATTAGAAAAGTTCAGAAATGGGTGACAGAATTCAGGAGGAAATTACACGTTTATTTTTTAAGGAGATTATTTATTTATTTTTAGAGAGGGGGGAGTGAGGGAACAAAAAAGGAAGAGAAACATCAAAGTGTGGTTGCCTGTCCCACGCCCACAACTGGGGACCTGGCCCGCAATCCAAACATGTGCCCGGACTGGGAATCGAACCACTGACCCTTTGGTTCGCCGGCCAGCGCTCAATGCACTGAGCTACACCAGCCAGGGCGGGAATTAGAAATTTAACAAGAAAAACATAAGTTTAGTAATGAAGGCAACACACAACAAAGTAACAGCACAACAGAGAATGCCTCGGGAGAAATATAAAATACAAATATTTTCTTAAGTAAAGAAGAAACAAAGAAATAGGGAGACATTTTCGGGATGAGGGCAATGAAAATGTTCTAAAATTAGATAGTGGGATAGTTTTAAAATTGTGACCATACCAAAAATCTCTGAATTGTATGCTTTGAAAGAGTGACTCTTACGGTATGTGAATTATATCCTAGCGAGGTGGATATGTATGTCTATCACACCGACCGGTATCTCTGTATCAATATGTCTGTCTGTATCTCTGTCTACATCTATATATGTATGGCAGGGCTCTATTATGGGCTCCGTTCTCCCTCCAGATATTAAATCATAATATTTAGAAGTAGAGGGACAAAAAGAAATAAAGGAAAAAGTAAAAATAGCCAAGAGGAAGAGACATATTAAAACCAGGCTATGAAGATTAAATGTATATACTGCCCTGGCTGCTGTGGCTCAGTGGATTGAGTGCTAGCCTGCAAATCAAAGGGTCGCTGGTTCGATTCCCAGTCAGGGCACAGGCCTGGGTTGCAGGCCAGGTCCCCAGTGGGGGGCGCTCAAGAGGCAACCACACATTGATGCTTCTCTCCCTCTCTCTCTCCTTCCCTTCCCTTCGCTCTAAAAATAAATAAAAAAATCTTAAAAAAAAAAGATTAAATCTACAGATAATAGCAGTTTTGAAGAAGAAACACAAAGGGGACAAATAAATTCTACAAACTGTAATTCAAAAGAACTTTTTCTGCAACTAAAAACAAAAGGTTTGAAATTATACTTTGAGAGCACACCACACAACTGAGAATACGGACCCACCCTGACCAATATCCAAACAGATCCTGGAAAAATTACCAGAATTGAGAAAAAGAGGTCTTTTGGGCATCTAGGCAAAAAACAACAAGTGATTTATAGTGGAAAAAAATAAATAATTAGACTTTTGAATAGCAATGCTCAATGTTAGAAGAAAAACATATTTAAGATCATCAGAAACGAGAGAAAGAGAAGAAAGAAAGAAGGAGGGAGGGAGGGGCCAAGGATTTTATACCCGACAAAGCCGGCTTCCAGGTGTAACCATCACCTCCACGTCAGGACGCAGAGGGCACTGCCCACATGAGCCCTTCCGTGGGGACTCCTGGAGAACAAGCTTCCCACGGGACAATGACAAGTGCTGAACATTAAAGATGCAGCCGCCTGTAAACAAAGCTCAAACAAAGCTCAGCACGGGCTAAAGGGGGCGGCAAGGCACGTGACAGCTGTGCTCTGGCCGCGGAAACACAGCACAAGGACTTCAAAAGTGGGGCAAACGGGGGCAGCAAATGCAAAACAAATGTGAGCGGTTTCCAGAAACTGTACTCGTGCTGGTGGGGTTGGTGAGTTAATCACTGCTCAGAGACGGTCTGGTGTGATGGGAGGTACAGCCGGTGGGGAAGGTGGGGTGTTCCGATTATTTCACTCTCTCTCTCTCTCTCTCTCTCTCAGAGAGTGAGGGTTCCTGACGTGGAACGAAGACCTGGCTGTAACACAGAGGAGTGAAGCAAAGATCCCGTGGGGCTGCATCTGAGTTGGGAGTATCAGTATGAATTTATGAAGTATTTTATCTTTAAGTATGTATCATCACGTGTCTACGGTGTATGCGCATGTGTGTGTGCCTACATGTATGTAAATGCATATGCATTGCACACACATACACATGTGTACACACAGCACTGGTTGCTGAAAAGACCCCCAAAACAACCCACCCGGTGGCGATGAGCCCTGGCGCCCACACTACAGCAAGGCCTGGGTGAGGAGGGGCTGCCTTGCCGGGCACGGCAGCTACAAGTCGAAGCTGGCACGGCCGCACCAAAAGGGGTCGGCAGCCAGACTGGGAACTCCCCTGCCCAAAGAGAGGACGTTCTCAACTCCAAATAAAAGTAATGACACAGAAGATCGAAGCACATCAAATAGGTTTAAATCTATGATACTGAGGGTACCACAACATACCACAGTAATTGTGCTACTTAAAAAAATAAAGCCGACTGGTCGCCTTCAGAGGTGACCGGGTAGTAAAGGGAGGCACTGGCCTTTACCCCGCCTTCCCCGTGTGAACCGGGCCACTGGGTAACGGGTGGCAGATAAGGAGAGGTGACTCTTCTGGAAATATCCCCGTCAGTGAGTGAAAGGGCATCAGAGCAGCAGCGTTCTGTGACTCTGAGTGTGTGACTGTGTCCGGAGACCCTGAGCCTCCATGTCTGTTAATAGCCATGTGGCAGCACCCCCTCCAGTCTCGCCAGAGGGATGGGACCTGAGTGTAATCTGGCCTCTGGAGCCAGAGGACAGAGGCACGGGCAAGGCTGCGCCAGGAGCATGTGATCAGCAAGTTCCAGACTGCGGAGATGGCCGTCAGCTGGCCTCAGGGCCTTTGACAGAAGAGGTGCGAGAAAGGAAAGGGATGGAGGGGATGGAAGAGGATCAGTAGATTAAGAGACTCAACAGATATTGGTAGGTAGACACACTGCGCCTCCTCGCACAACCAAAAGAAGGACAACAACAAATTTTAAAAGAAAAAACAACCAGAACTGACAGAAAATCAAACCGTATGGAAGTCCGACAACCAAGAAACTAAGAAACATACATCCAGACCGGTAGGAGGGGCGGAGAGGACTCGAGTGGCGGGGCGGCGGCTGGCGGATCCGGGAAAGGCGCGGCTGGCCGGGAGAGGTGGCGGCTGCGGGCCGGGCGTCCTACTCCCTCGTGAGGATAAACGGGGAGAAACGGCTCGGGAGCGGGACAGACCCCGCAACCCAGAGTTCCGGCGCGGGGAGGTGAAGCCTCAAAGCCTCTGATTGAAAACTCCTGTGGGGGTTGAGGTGGCGGCAGCGGGAGAAACTCCCGGCCTCACTGGAGAGCTCGTTGGAGAGACCCACGGGGTCCCGGAGCATGCACAGCCCTCCCACCGGGGATCGGCACCGGAGCCAGCACCAGAGGAGCCCGGTTGGACTGCGGGTAGTGCGGAAAGTGTCTGGTAACCGGCAGGGAGCGGAGCGGCCACCATTGTTCCCTCTCGGACCCCTCCCCCACAAACAGCATCACAACGCAGCGACGTGGCCGCCCTGCCCTGGTGAACACCTAAAGCTCCGCCCCTTACTACGTAACAGGCGCGCCAAGACAACAAAAATGGCCCAAATGAAAGAACACATCAAAGCTCCAGAAAAAATACAACTAAGTGATGAAGAGATAGCCAACCTATCAGATGCACAGTTCAAAACACTGGTAATCAGGATGCTCACAGACTTGGTTGAATTTGGTCGCAAATTAGATGAACAAATGAAGGATACAATAAGGGAAATGAAGAAAAATGTACAGGGAACCAACAGTGATGGGAAGAAAAACGTGACTCAAATCAATGGTGTGGACCAGAAGAAAGAAA